>NW_019290443.1:20210-97341 GCF_000500325.1 Leptinotarsa decemlineata
ACAAAAGAAACTGAATTAGAAAATTTAAAATACGTCATAATAGAAAATGGAAGATTAAACTAAAGAGGAAGTTTAATCTTCCTCTTGAAGATGATCACTTGGTGATCGAAACACGTGTCGAGGAAGTTTAATCTTCCTCTTGAAGATGATCACTTGGTGATCGAAACACGTGTTGAGGAAGTTTAATCTTCCTCTTGAAGATGATCACTTGGTGATCGAAACACGTGTTGAGGTGTTAAAAATAACGATTTGGTGTTGGGAAAGAAACTCCAGTAATATTCAAGCTATACAATATGCTATTTGGTATTGGTCCATCATCGTTATTCATAATATTATTACGTTTACTTATTTCTACACTCTCATAGTCATTTAAAAATAACGATTTGGTGTTGGGAAAAAACTCCAGTAATATTATCTACTCTTTATTGATAACTATTATTACTCATAAAACAAACATCATCAAATTTTCACAGAATACCAGCAAATAAATTTGTTGATTTTCCATTGAAAAATTTCAATTTTGTGGTGGTAATTCTCCCCCACCCATAATTGGAAATCAAAGTTTTCACTGGAAAGAAAAAATAATAGAGAACTTTGAACTTTTGATTTTACTGCTCAAGATCCTCGGAAAGTCGAAATTTTTCAACAGTAAATTAACAAGATTGCCTTCTTAGTATTCTGTGTTTTTTTTCAAGAAGAATAACAATTATCAATTAAAGGGGTTGAAATTAACACCCCCCTAGTCCCGCTAAGAAGTCATTACTTTTCATTTTGAATTATACGAGAACTACTACTATGATCCTATGAATTATCCTATGATAATTCAGTTCAGGAAAATTATTTCATTGTGAACTTTTATCATCAATTGTTGGGAATGATAATTTTTGTTCATTTTAAATTGTACCAGAACTACTTTGGAATATCATGTGAGAATTTACTGATGCAAGAAAAATCATTTCAGGAAGTAATTTGATATGATGAGTGGTGCAAATTACCATCTCAAGTTCCCTCGGAAATTGAAATTTTTCAGCGGTAAATTAACTATATTTAGTTGTTGTTATAATGTGAGAATTTGGTGATACTTGTATTTTATTTTCTTGAGGAATAATAATTGCCAAATTGTGCAAATTCCTAAATTCCTTTGAGCACGTGAAATTTTTGGATGAAAAATAAGCTGCAAGAGGCCGTTAGTATTGTGTAAAATATTGATGATGCCAAAATTTCCTTTCTATTCGGAATAATTATTCCATGAAATGGAATAAATATTTATTTAATTTCAAACCAAATTATGTGATAATAAGAATTGCATTGTAAAAATCTTGTACTTCATTTCATGAATATGTGAATCAAAATTATATTCATATGCCACTGGCCTACGCTTTCAGAAATTCTTGGAGATACAGCAAAATTATATCACTAGTATCAACAGATTTATTAACATGGTAAAAATACCCACTTTTCACAGTGCATTAATCAAGGAGCCTATGAATGTGCCAGAACAGTGTACAACATTGCTTTAGCTGCTTTCCCTGGCAAAAAATCAATCTGGTTGCGAGCTGCCTATTTGGAGAAGAATCATGGATCGAGGGACAGTTTGGAAAATCTTCTTCAAAGAGCTGTTGCTCATTGTCCAAAAAGTGAGGTGAGGTTATTCAGATAAATACCTATTTTTAGTCCAATCTAAATGTTTTGTCAGTAAAATAAGATAGACAATCAATAGCATTAGTGTATAACGTTTTACAAAACATTGAAAATAATATTTGCAAACAAATTATAAAGGGATAATGTTCTAAATGTGTTATGCAAATGGCCATAGATGTCTCCATGGAGATGATAGAACAAGTAAGCCATGGTACATGTCTGTGTAACTCTAATTTCAGGTACTTTGGTTAATGGGAGCAAAAAGTAAATGGTTAGCTGGCGATGTACCAGCTGCAAGAGGCATTTTATCACTGGCTTTCCAGGCTAATCCTAACAGCGAAGAAATTTGGTTGGCTGCTGTCAAACTGGAATCAGAAAACAAAGAATATGAAAGAGCTAGAAGACTTTTGGCTAAAGCTAGAGGTGAGTTAAGATATCTCAAAATATCGTCAGTCTACATTCATAGTGTTTTCATTTTATTTCAAAATATTTGTATAAACTTCTAAAAAGTGTGTATGAACTAGAAAAAGTTACTTCTCGTGAAGGGTCTGACAAGTGAAATATTCCAGGTTCTGCTCCAACTCCTCGAGTTATGATGAAAAGTGCAAAGCTTGAGTGGTCACTCAATGATCTTAATGGAGCCCTGAAGTTACTAGATGAAGCTTTGAAAGTTTTCCCTGATTATCCGAAACTGTGGATGATGTTCGGCCAGATCCAAGAACAGAAAAATGACTTGTCAAAAGCTTTTGATGCCTATAATGCAGGGGTAACTTCCCAGGTATTTCATTGTTATTTAATATTGAGACTTTTGATATTACAGATAAAAAAATGTCCCAATTCGATTCCACTATGGCTTCTGTTATCAAGGCTCGAAGAGAAACGTGGATTGCTTATCAAAGCGCGTTCAGTTCTTGAGAAGGCTAGGCTGAAGAATCCTAAAAATGAATATTTGTGGTTGGAAGCCATAAGGGTTGAAATTAGAGCTGGAATGAAGGATATTGCAAATGCTATGATGGCAAAGGCATTACAGGATTGTCCTACGTCCGGTGTGTTGTGGGCCGAGAGTATTTTCATGGAACCTAGACCACAAAGAAAAACAAAATCGGTAAGTTAACTACAATTTCTTATATTATTTTACACACCGGACGTTTCGTTCAGCTGATCCCACTATTGCTATCTTGGAAACGGTAAGACCTACAAAGTTGGCATCGCGAGTTTCGCAGCCTTCGAGTTACAAATAAAGAAAATCCTATTTCAAACAGCTCCTTGGATTGGATCATACTTGGTTATCCATTTTGAAGAAAGATATTGAAAGTGGCAAGATTGCAACCAACTAATATACGAGAACACCTTGTGCTACATAGAATGTTCCAAAAGTCAATGATAATATTGACATAATTTATTTAGAAATTCAAAACCAGAGCGATGTTCGGTGAAACCAGATGCGATCAGAAAGTGAAAAATACTATTCACTCAATGAAAACACTTTTGTATAATTTCCATTAGTTATTTTATTTTTACGACTGGTTTCGGGTTTTATCCCATCACCGAATATAAAAACTAACTGGTTCATTTAGGAAGTTTGTAGGTAAGCTGGATGGGGAGGTAATTAAATGAACAGTGATGCCAACTTTAAAAAAGATTATAGTAATTACTGGGGTTGTCAAACTCATAAATTCAAAGTGGAGACCTACATAAATCGAGTTGCTCGTTTAGGAATATATATTTCGGGTTTTTAATTTATTTGTTAATTTCCATGGCTTCCAGCATATTCATTTTCTTTCTTTTATAACATGTGTGAAGGATTTTGAAATTATCTTTACTTATCTTGTGTTTTGATTCTTGCAGATCTTCATACATTGTAGATTTTTTTGTCCATACACAGCATAGAGCCAGCCCTACCTCAAAATTTATACCGGTTTGGCCTGTATATACTGCAGAGCATTCTCCACACTCTATTTTAACTGATTTATTCAATCTATCTCTAGAAGTGATTTCGAATTGGGGTGAAAATAACCAGGTTCAATTCAATGTCACAAAACCCAGACATCGATTTTCTCCAAGAAGATAAATGTCTCCGAACCGGATATAATGATGTCAGGTCAGACAATTCCGCTTTCTGCTTCGATAAATTTGTTGGGGGTTAAAATGAACACTAGTATGTCTTGGCATAATCATGTCGCTGGAGTTCTCAAAAGCTTGGAACACTTTTCCGAACCAGAAAACCAGGGTATTTTTGGGATCTCTGCCCCCTTTATAGTCTGCAACCTTTATTATAGTCTGCAACATCGAAGAAAGGTTGGAAATTTGTGTCTCTTCTATAGATATTTCCACGGGACGTGTTCAAGTGACTTGGCACATTTTTGATTCTACCAACTGCGGTACACATCAGAAAACCCCGACGGACTGTGACTGCTCATCGTTTTGAGGTTCAAGTCAGTACACTCCAAACTTCACTGTTTAAGAACTCTTTCATTTGGAGAACTGCGTTTGTGTGGAATGAGACAAGCGGTCGAAAGTTTTGCAATTAAAAATTATGACGTTTGTTCGTTTTACGCTAGATGTAACTTCGAAAGGGGTGGGGTAATGATTCTCTGTAAAGAAGGAATGAAGTACAAAAACAGGACTGATCTTCAAAATCTATTGGTGGAGATACATTGTGAGATAACGGCTATTCAGCTGGTTGATTTTCAGCTCCTAATAATCACAATATATCGTAGCCCAAACGGAGATTTTGAATTCTTTCTAAAAAACTTCAACTTATTATTGGAAAAAATATTTAACTTCAAAAAAGTAATCATAAACGGAGACTTCAATGTACATTTTAATGATAAAAAAACACTAAGACTAAAAAATTCACATAATTGGTAAATTCTTTTAACTTTCGAAAAAAATTCAACATAAAACGAGAAATGAAAATACCCTTGATAATTTTCTTTTAAACTTTGAGACGGATGCACTCACGAGAGTGTGGGATCCGGGCTTATCCGACCATAACATTGTAAATATGAAATTAATGCTAAGCAGTGATAATGGACATAATAGCAACAATGTATATTTCAGATCCTACAAAAAGGAAAAAAATTAATTTAATTTCTTCCAGAAATCAGATATGCAAAATTGGGATTTCGTTGATTGTAATGAATTGAGTATAAACAAAAAAATTTTGAAATTTATTCACATACACAAGTCATGTATGGAAAATTGTTTTCTTCTCAAACAAAAAATAATGATAACAACAAACAAAGCAGTAAAAAATCCTGGTATACAAATGAGCTCCAAACCATGAAAAATCGATTACAGTATCAGAACTATGCCAAATTTCTAATGATATGCATATAAAAAATGTAAAAAAAGAATATCAACATCTATACAAACCAAAAGTGAAAATTACAAAAAGAGAGTTCAATAACAGGAAAATAAAGGATACGAATAATATTAACAAAATGTGTTGGGATATAATAAATGAAGAGAGGGGCAAAACAAAAGAACACCCAGAAATCAAACTAAACGAAAATGACATAAACGACTTCTTTATCAACAAAGCAGACGATATATATCACAGTATAGTACAAACCTAATCACATGTAACTTCTCCATTGCCAGGAAATTTTAACTGTTTCCCAAACTTCAAATTTAGGGAAGTAACCTTTAACGAAACTAGAAATATAATAAATAAAATGAAAAATAAAACCAGTGATGACTAGTATGGGCTAAATATTTTTTTAATAAAAATAATGAAAAATATCATAATCACACCCTTAACAAAGTTGATAAACGAAACAATAAAATCCGGAACTCTTCCTGATTGCCTTAAAATTACTAAAGTGATCCAATACCAAAAGAAAAAAAGCCGAAGAATTGTGTAAACTGAGGTCCATCTCAATACTTCCCGTAATCGGCAAAACATTTGAAGTTGCTCTGAAATCGTAGATTAGTAGAACACCTTGAGATACATAATATAATTCCAGATTACCAATATGGTTTCCGGAACGGAAAATCAACCACCGACGTTGTAATGCAGCTAGTAGATAAAATCGTCGTAGGATTTCAGAAATGTGTCCACACAGGAACAGTATTCTGCAATCTTCAGGCAGCATTCGATTGTGTGTCACATGAAATCCTGCTTAAAAAATTGAAGTAGTTCAAATTTGAGGAAAACTCAATTAACCTTGTTAGATCATATCTATCAGAACATAAACAATACGTTTTTTGAATAATAAGGCATCTAATATACCAAAGAAATAAAAAACGGAGTCCACCAAGGTTCGGTTTTGGGGCCAATTCTATACTTGATTTATGTCATTGATTCCAAAACTGAAGATGACTCTGAGATTACGCAATTTGCTGACGACATATCATTAACGATCCAAAATACAAACTACGAGGCTATAGTTAAAGAAATGAAAGTAGCAGAGTCGAATGCTAATAGATGGCTGACAAATATTAAATTGAAATTGAATACTAATTAAACGCAACATTACTTTTTTACATACAAACAACTGTCTATAGACCAAAATGAATCGATTAAATTTCTTGGAGTCCAAATGGATCCAAAGCTCTCTTGGGAAAAACATGTAGTTTTTATTTGCAAAAAATTGGCAACGAACATTTATATTATAAAAAGTTTAATGGGCATCTCATCTATTGAAACCATTATCACTGCTTATCATTCACTTTTTATGTCCCATATGTCTTATGGTCTAGTACTGTGGGGGTACTCGCATCATGCAAAAAGAGTGTTTGGACTACAAAGAAAAGTTTTGCGAGTTATCTCCAAACTGGGTTATCAAGAAGACGTCAAAAGCTCATTTATTAATAATAAAATGTTTACATTACCTCCTCTTTACGTTTATTCTTGTATAAATTATGTAAAAAAATCCTCACTTATATCTAAATCAAAACGATTTTCATTCACATAACACCAGACAATCACAACAGATTAAAATTGAATTCACAAGACTAAATCACTGCCGTTTTTCGAAAAATTATTATGGTCCTATTTTATTCAATAAACAACCAGAAAATATAAAAACTTAAATACAGCCTCCTTTACAAATTATATGGAGAATATCTGCCTGGAAAACTCTTTTTATAGTTTCGACGAATTCTTATCATTTGACTTCACCAACTAATATTTTGAATTTACAATCTACGTAGACAGTGATATTTATATTGAAATTGTTCACATCTCATTTCCTTATTTGTTTATTTTTTATTTATTCATTTAGTGTTTTTATGGTATTTTTATGGTATATGATATTTGACAAAACCTTATAATACTATTGTATTTTTTATGGCGAATAAAGGATATTCTATTCGATTCTATTCTGTATTGTGTCATCTGATATTTGGGTATAATTCACTTATAATCGTTTTATGAGTTTCACCTGATATTCTTCTCTATCAAAAAAACTGATACCTGATTATTTAAGGCAATTTGCTTTATTACTTAACCCGAGATCGTAAAAATAAAATAACTAGTGAAAATTAGGCAAAAGTGTTTCATTCGTTTCATTGAAGTGCTCATGAATTTCCACAAAGTATACAAGTCATCAATTACACAAATTGACAAAATTACTTTTTTATCTCAAAGTATAATTCTTCAAATAACCACCGCTCTGAAAAACAACATCCGAAAACAAGTTTTTGACAAATTTAACAATTGAATTAACTTTCATTATAAATAATTATTTCATCAATATTTCGAAGTGAAAGTATACGGTACAGCAAAAGTTACATACAATGTCACACATAAAGTTCGCGGCATATGGAAGATGTTTTTATTAATAGATATAAGGAAAATTTGACTTCACAGTTAGTTTGTGCTTCAGGAGTATTGAAGAGAATCACACAACATACCAAAACATTCTGGAACATTGCGGCATGTTCGAGCATGATCTAGTCTAGAATATTCGGAGATATCCTGGAACATCCCAGATCATTGGGAAACATTTCGGAACAATTTCATATTATGTGTGTGTTTCAGTTTCGTGTGGAGGCGGCTACTCATTGACATAAGTACATGAAGCAAGGTCTATCGTCCACTTGATTCATTCCTCCATCCCAACTTTTTCTTCAGTGAATATAACATCACATCCAACAAACAATATGGCTTCAAAGAGTCCAAATCAACTGAAGATGCAATGACAGACCTAATTGGAAAAATCTATAATTCCATGGACAAAAGTAATCCATGTCTATGCATCTTCATCGATCTGGCCAAAGCCTTCGACATGGTCAGCCATCAGTAACTCCCTCAAACACTTGAAGCCATGGATTTCTGGGTAACACCAGAAATCCATGATGGAGAGCTACCTTAGTGAAAGAAAGCAGGTGGTTAATATAGATGGCACGATAAGCTCAGAAAAAACTTTAAAATACGGCGTACCACAAGGTACTAGGCCCTATTCTATTCAATCTATAACAAGGCTCCATTATTAGATTTGCCGATGATACTGCGATCTTCTATGAAGACTCATCCTGGCAATCTCTGGAAGACAAAGCTGAAAAAGACTTCACAAATGTGATAAATTTCTTTCAAACTCGACTACTCACCATCAATTTTCAAAAAACCTTCTACATGCTACAGCGATCTCCCAATATATAGGAAACTTTAATTCAACAGCGACCTCACAAAAATCCCTTCAGCTTCCCACATTAAATATTTGGGAATTATGATAGACTGTCACCTCAGATGAAACTACCACGCAGACTATGTTTCAAAAAAATCAAAGAGCATGGCCAACAGGTTTAAAGTCTACAGAGAAATATTTGACTTGAAATATATGTCAATTCTATATGACACACTGATTCAGACACATATAACATACGGTATAAGTTTGGGGTGGTATCGCAGACACCTACTTGAAACCACTAGAGACATCAGAAAAAAGGATTTTAAAGATCATACTCCGTAAAAGCTATAGATACCCAACGAAAAAATTATTCACAGAAGCAAAAGCTCTGGATGCCCGTCAACTTTACTTTCAATCACTAGTTCTCCACCACCATAGAAACAAGCACAAATACGAGCCTATGCAGCACAAACATGAAACACGCTTCAAAGCCAAAACAACAACAATTCCAAGAGTTAATACACGAAAATGTCAAAGTTCGTTTACTGACCTCTGTCCAGTCTTATATGCTGATATACCAGATGATCTCCGCAGAATACGTTCATTCGGCTTGAAAAAAAAACTAAAGAATTGGATAGGAAAAACTTGAAGTGAGATACACTATGTCTTGCCTATTTGTTCATATGCAAACTTGTATCTATACTGTACACGAACATAACTATATTTATATGCTTTCTTGTTTGTAATATCTATGTTATGTTTTTTTTGTTATCTATCTTCTTGTAATATCTATGTATATATTGTATAATTTAGAAACTATAGTTCTATAAACTGCTAAGAACGTAAAATACTTTCGCCCATGCACAAGGGAAACCTTCTTTTGGGCGCTTCATATTTATTTACCACCATTTACTGTTAGCAATAGTTGTATTCAAACTCTACTTGTATATTTGGTGAATAAATTGTATTGTATTGTATAACAATATTCTGGTAAATAATAGTAATGACCTCAGATACAATTCACCCAAACAAAAGTACGTTCATAACTATCAGTTATAATTTTGAAATGAGTAAGTATCTATTCGGATTATTAATACCCTGGTCAGTAACTTGATAAAACACAATAACATTATCCATAATAAACTATTCTGCAATGTCTTCTGACCATGTAGTTTGATGTACCAAGTACTGATGAAGCTACCATAAGCAAAACGATTTTTTTTAAATTGATATCGATCTCGCATTTATCTAAATATTTTTCAAATTATTATGTGACCATCATTTCGAACATTGAAATTAGCATAGCAAATAATTTTCAAAAAATATACTCATGGTATCGTGAACTTTTTTGTAGACATTCGAAAGGAAAACAATATATAGTGAATTGTTTTGTTATTTTTTTAAGATATTAGGCAGTGGTTCAGCTCGCAGAGTAGCACCAATGCCACGATCTCTCCAAGATAACAACGTCATATTTCACACAATTCTTCAAAAAATTCAAACGAACATATAACGTGAGAAACCAGAGCCCTAACAGAACTAAAAATCAGACAGCGCTTTATCGACCCGCCATAGTTCTCATTAGTGGTGGCAAGCTGACTTCCCACGAATGTGCTGCTGGACTCAACTGTTCTTCAAAGACAAGCCTGAGTAAGTAAAATCAATGACATCTCATCTTTCGAAGATGCCATCTATTTGAAGGCTATTTGATGAACTCAATCCTCGAATATTAAATACCGATGAGGCTCCCCAAGGCGATAGCTTGCAAAGTCAAGCGAGGCTGAACCACAATTGCGATGCTCAACTCAACTGCCCTCAAAGAACAAACCTGATTATGTGAAGTCAATGACATCTCTTCCATGGGATCGACAGACAACTGAATCTTCGAATATGAAAGCTAAACGAGGACTTACTCAGGCTTGTCGATGTCGAAACTTGGCTTTGCAACTGATCGCCTTGGGGAGCCTCGTTCAACTTTGTTATTCGAAGATTGAGTTCTCTGTCGATCCCATAGATGGCGTCTTCGTAAGGCGGGATGTCATCGACCTTACTCACTCATATAAACGGAGAGGATGCTGAATTTTTGTGAATTCATTTCATAATAGTTACCAACTAAATTCAACTTGATATGATGATATGGAGTTTCATCACAAAACCAAACCGTTATTTCAACACCTCGACACGTGTCTCGATCACCAAGTGATCATCTTCAAGAGAAAATTGTAACTAAATATACATACAGTAAACCTGATATATGCCATAGATACCTCTGCTATCTCAATTGTCTTGAATTATTTGTACAATATTGCCTTATCTAGTAGTCTTAAATTAACTTTACAATGTGGCCTTACGTAAGGGTCAGGTAAATCTCATAATCAAAATATTATATCAACAAGCTATATAGTATACTAATAGGCATTGGTTGATCATTGTTATTCAAAATATTATTATGTTTTCTTATTTCTACACCCTCTTTGGTATCTAGATGCTTGTTGTTGTCAGCTTGTCTAACTAATCTTAATGAACTAAAGTCTATGGAATGGTTGCTAGTGTTGAAAGTTTGATTCAATATATGCCTGATTCATCGAAGGGACTAGTTCGAGAAAAAGTCAGGAATCTAGTTTCCAGGAACATGATAACAAATAAACCGGAACATTTGATAAACGACGATAAAATCCGAAAAAACTTATCAAGCGATTAAAAGACAAAGACAAAAGTAACAAAATAGTAATTCTAAATAAATTGGACTACTACGAGATTGTCAATACTCTCATCACTAACGGGCCGTATGCGAAATTGTCCAGGAACCCGTTACCAAAGATGATTGGCAAAGTAGAAGACGTCCTCAAGAAATGCGACAACATACTTACCCCTCAACTAAAACGGAACTTGAGGTTTCTAACCCAAAGGTGTCAAAACTATATTGCCTCCCAAAAATTCACAAACCGGAAAAATAAACGCGCCCCATCGTGTCAGCTATTGAATCACCTACCTACAAACACCCTACTGAGAAAAATGGATCACTGGGAAGTTTGAAATCTTGCCTATACCGGAACCAGGTTTCTGTATCAAAAACTCCTTAGGGTTCATATAACATACAAAAAACAAGAAGGTGAGCTTTTGGTTTCCTTTGATTGATAAATTCGTTTCTCTCACTAATTTTTGTATGAAACAAAACCGTTTCCAGGTAGTAGATTGCTTTTATGAACAACAGGAGGGAACGGCTATGGGTAACGACTTATCCTCCTACCTAACAAACCTATTCATGAGCAAATTCGAAATGGAAACCAAAGAAAAGTCAAAGTATTTTTCTAAGATATGGCTGATTTATGTGGTTGATGTTTTTTGCGAACAAAAAATCGAATTTTCTGATTGATTCGGCCGTTACATGATGAAGATCCATAGAAATTTCAAAAACTACACATCACGATTTGTTCTTCACAAACATTATTTTGAAAAATATATCACAACATGTTTCATTGATATGAATAAACTAGATATATCTGGGTTCAAATTTCAACTATTATCCAGTCGAATAGCAGAATAGCAGAATATTTTTTTGTGACACATTGTTGACCATTCACAGAAATTGTAAAATATCTTCGAATCAAACACAAGCCGGTTGCATATTTCAAAAAATCCCTCACGTTCAACCGGTGAAACTTTCAATGTAATTAATTCAACATACTTTATGAGAGTAATCATTGTGAACAAATACACGTATTTTTTTGAAAGAATATTACAAAACTAATAGTGGGACATTGATTGAATGAAGGCCATATTGGCAAATAGTAAACAACCTACATAGTTATTAACATTCCATTCTCTGTTTAAAATCCACACAGAGAATGATTCAGACCTAGTTATCGATTATGCGATAAAATGAAATTGAACAATTTGAATATTCATGAATTATAACCATAATAATTGTACCGAGTTCTTCAATTAGCAGTTAATCATTTCATAATTTTTTGCAGGGATCCTACCCGAGGCCATTAGAACTAACTGTAAGAAGTGCACGGAAAAACAAAAGACAGTCACACTGAGAAGTATAAAGCGCCTTATGAAAGAGTACCCCAAGATATGGGCACAACTACAGAAAGAATGGGATCCAGATGGCAGTCTAACAGCAAAATTTATTGCGACTTATGGTAGCCGAGAATCGATACCAGCACCAGTGGTTTCCCTGGAAATGTTGAACAAACTTGGTGGCATTATTGAAGAAACAATAGACAATAACACACTTTCGATGAAAAAAACAAGTACTGGTACTAGTACAAGTGGCACAAGTACATTCGCTTCTGTTACCACTGGAAAAACTATTGTGTCCCAAAAAAAAATCAATAATAAAAGTGCAAAACCCACTTCATCTACCAAAAAGATCATCACTTCCACAAAATCAGTCACCTTGATCAATAAAGTCACTACTAACGCTCCCATAGCAAGCAATACATTCACTAATTTTCATAGCTCTCCAAATCGTTTCAGGCCTCTGGCTAACATCGGAGCTGGTATAGAAGCTACGGTAAGTTTAGGTACTAATATTGTTGGAAATCTGGTTAGGGGTATTGGAGCTTTGGGAGATAGGGTTGTAGAGACAGGGGCGGAAATTGCTGAAGTTGTACTCAGAAATATCGCTAGGCCTCTTTGATAACTGAGTCGTAAGAAGCCTCAGAATATTTTTTTCTGGTCAAAATTTATACTTGCCAGTCACTCGTAGGTACAATGATTTTGTTTATTTGTTTATAACCCATTTTTACTTTTTCATCATTTGCTTGGGTGGCATTATTTTATAATGATTGTAGTTGGGCATATACATAAATATCGCTTTAGATGATCATGTATTGGAAATAATATGTATAGACTGGTTTTTAGCTTGTCATTAAGCTTTTAGAATAACGATGACAACAACCATGAATGAAATCTAATGCAGGTTCAGTTTTTGATATGTAATAATGATGTTTTCGGCTCACATACTAAATTTTATATGAAGAGTGTGTCAATTTTCATAACTGTTGGTAGTGGTTATAGCTCTGAGGATTGAAATTTGTTTTGTAGAAAAAAAATAACAATCATTTCCGTAAAATCAAGGAAAAAAACAGTTCAGTGTGTTCACTATTTCAACCTCAGAATCTGAAAACACAACTTATATGATTTATACTTCCATTCAGTTCAACTTAAAAAATAAAATGTGGTGAAATATTTTCATTTGATGAATTGAAGTTATAGTCTCACTTTGATTGGTCATTTGTTACTATTATTCTTGTACATTCATCTGTTTCTTTTCACAAACGACTGCCTTGATATGGTCCAATATGGTGAGATCCAGTGGTATCAAATTCGGTATTCGCGGTGGCAATTCAACTGCTTCCATTTTTATTGATGTATCGACCTAAATACCATCTAGTTTGTAGGTCATAATGGGGTGGAGCATAATTCAGTTGGAGAAGATTTTCTGAACGAAACCCGTGATTTACTTGATCTTCAAAATTTCTGCTATCGCAAATCAATAAAAATATCATCACTTGTCATTTTCAAGAAACAGAAATCATACACCGCTCAGAACATATGTCAAAAAACTGTAGCTACTACTGAATTGCTCATCCTGGTCATAATGATTTTTTAGTGTTTTAAAACCAAATTGATTCTCAGAAATGTTACCGATCCAAAGTTTTGGGACTGATAAACTACTCATGAAGGATTAAAACAATCTGATAGTCATCTGGAAATGAACGATTAGTTTGAAATGGGTCAATTTAAATATAGCAATATGAAAGATAGTTTTCAGTCATCAACACATCTTTCAAATAATTTCTTGATACCTTTGAGTGTTCGAAGAATATTGTGAATTTTTTAAGAATTTTGATAGATATATAGATAACATCAGGCGTAAATCATAATACCTCGTACTTGGTATTATGTAATATGATTTACGCCTGAGGTGAATTCTCCTTTTAAACCAAATAATATACACAGAAAATGTGCATTGTATCGAGTGCGAAAGATTGGTTTTTGTTTGTTTTTTAGCTGATAAAAGAAACGATAAACATAATAGCCACATGTTGTTTCATGTTCATCATGAATTGATATGTAGGGTTTGATTTCGACATCCTAAAAAATCACTCGATTTTCACACATTCTGCATTGCAGGAACCAAAATCGAAAAAAAATATATTCATCATCTCTCTTACATTTATTTCTACTTTTTTTGCCTGTGACACTCAAATGTTGGGATATTTTTAACTAAGAAAGATATTTTGATTTGTTTGAAACAGATCAATTCATTATGAGGTATTCATAAGTGAAATATCCCATTATGACATGAAATGAGAGGAAATGAGAGTTGGGTAACTTCTGATGTACATTATTATATTGTGTAACTCACTGAATAATGAGATGTTTTTTTGAGAAAATAGCAAACCACAACCGAATCAATAATAATCATTTTCTATAGTCATTTACAAGAAATTTTATATTTCTTCAAGGTGAAACTATTTCAAAATCATTATTGAGTTTGAAAATACAATTTCATATGATGGTTCCTGCTCAACTTCACAGCAATAATCATGTAATTTTTGAGAAACTCATTGAATAGCCATAGATTTTTATTTCAGCATTGTTCATCACATTCATTAATGTCTCGAAAACTTCTTCTTTCAGGTAAAAATGGTGAAGTCGGTTGAAAAAAGTATTTGGAGAATAACAAAGGAAAAATTTAGACGATTGAACAATTTTTTAACTGGATGAAATAAAACCGTCTGCCATTGATAATTTTATCTACGACTGAAACTGATAGAAGAAGTGATACATTCCAGGTCATTTCATTCACGGTGTCCATTTTTAGATTCAGCTTTGCATTATTCATTGGTGTCCTTGGTGGAAAGAAATACTATTCATTAATAACACTTTTGATACTCCAATATCAACAAAATGGTTAATTTTTCCATAGAAGTAAATGTTATGTTACTCAGCAGTGCCGAACTTCAGAGTTAACATTCATGAGAATATGAGAACACTATGTCTATTTTCATCATTTCAAATATGTGATAACTGGAAGTTGAATACCACTATTGACAAGAGTAAGGAATGAGAAAAATTTCATGAGAGTCGTTGGATTATGATAAAATTCTTCTGCTCATGATCCTCGTTTTTCATCATAGTTTGTGGAAAATAAGTATAATAATAATTGAACTGCAACGTAATGAAGCCTTCGGAACTTGAGTTTATACAGAATCAATTTTGCCTGCTATATTCTTCATTTCTAGAACTTTATTTGTGTATCCCACAAAGGGTTAGTGTCAACTCCAGAATCTTGGATAAGAAGTGGTACCTGATTAGAAATAACTTGGATTTCCATAATTAATTCAGGTTGTTACAAATTATTGTTCAGAATTTCCTTGGTTCGAGTTGATTGTTCCAGTAGTAATAATAGAAAGAAAGTCTCTTTATTTTCTCCTTGTTGGTCACTCTGATATCTTACTTTTTCTAGGACTTTTGAAAAAAAAACATCAATTATATGACCGTTTTTTGTAGGGTGAGTAGACAATAATCTTATAACTCATATTCACCAATTCTAGCTGACCAGATTCATAATTCACTACCTTCGAGGCTAATCACAGATGAGCAAATTCATAACTTGACAGTCTTATTTCAGTCGCATTTAAAAAAATTCCCCAATTCAAAATTTGCTCTCGAACATCAAACACAAGTATTGAAATATCTAGTTCCTAACCGAAAACAAGAATAAAAAATAAACTTGAGAAATGGAAATGACACCACCAGAAATTTGTAATGTGTTGAAAATGATATATTTCGAAAGTTCATCAAATAATTTTATGTCGCACTAACTTGTGTTAAAAATTGTGGCGCAGTTGGTAGAACACGGGAATCGTGGAGTGGAGTGTCTGGTTTCAAATTCCACTGGGGTGTCTTTTTTGATACATAATGACATCTCTCTTGAGATATTCCCCCGAAATGAATATTATTTTTCGTAATATTCCGGATATAAGTTATAGAAAGAAACTCCCTACACTGTAGGTAATGGACTGACACCTATCTGAAACTACTTCCCTGGCTAACACCACGAAGGGCGTTGGATTATATCCGCCAGGTGTCAGTGCAGGATTTTTCACTGAAGTTATTCCTGCATATGCTGGACTGCCGCAATAGATTTTCAATTATTGGAACACACTTGCAGACCGGTTTCGAGCTGTTAGGCCACTCGTCAGTGCAAGGTAGTGTCTATCATCAACTTAAAGTCGATGATTTCCGATAATTGAAAATCGAGTTCCTTCAAATTTCAGATATGCAGTTAACTACCTCTCTCACAGGCAGAAGTAAACGACAATTGAAATTGAATCAATAATTTGACAAACAATTTTTTGCTTCTGAAAAGCAGCTACTTCGAGAATCTTCTTATCGAAGAATAATAAATGGAGATATCATCGGAAAAAAATTGGGAGACCTTGAAAATGCCACTTTTCCATTTGAGATCAATTGGGAAATACCTAAAAATTTCGCGAGTATAGTAATAACTTGAAAAACACTTTATGGATCATTCACAACAACGTAATTTTGGTTTTGGACTCCTTTAATCTTGGACCTTCAGTTCTAAGTAATGAAAAAATTGTTTTCATTTTTAAATAAAAAGTTGACCTTGAGGTTTACGGTCAAATCCAATTGAACTCTTAGATTCCTCGTTGAAATTGACCTAGGATGTAATCTTTTGTTTTTTATGATATTAGCAAATTCGAGAAATTTTCCGGAGTTTCCATACTTTTTCCTCAATTATGTGGTAAATGTGGAGTTTTCCCATTCTGTTCAAACGAGGTCTTTTCGAATAATGCTACTTCGTTCAACTTCATATTTGGTTCAGTATACCAAAGACAGGGGGCCTTGGCCTGTCAACACAAACAATAATTCCTGATTCTGATGAAAATATTATTACTTCAATGCAAATCTTCTTAAGAATACAGTTACGAAAAGAAAACTGAGTTTCATTCAATTATCAATCATTCAAACATGGTTTTTCATTGAAATTCTCATGTGCACAAAAATTACTTCTCATCTACATAAATTTAAAGCATGGGGCATGCATGCATGTTATGCAAATCATAGATTGGAACTTCATAATAAAACGCCGATGTTCCTATCATTCACATTATCATGCAAGCGATAATTTCAACACGGTTCATTTCTTGATGCTCTCATTTCAAAACTGGTACAATTAGTGGTCATAACATAGATTATATAAATGAGAATTCAATTCTATCATAATGTTCGTCTATTGAATGACAATTCTTATATACAATGAGTGAATTTTGTTTCTTGCCATGTGACAAAAAATCGATACTTCCATATTATCATCAAATTTTCTATTTGAGGATAAATTGTTTGCTGTACGAGTATTGGTTATTGGACCAAGAATCTAGATTGAAATCCTGAGGTGAATTATTTTAAGATAAACTGTCCATATTACACTTTGAACTATATTAAAAATAAACAAAAATTTTAAACTGAAGTTATGTTGAAATTATGATTATATCTATGTATACCTATATCTATGTATATATTTAATACAT
Source organism: Leptinotarsa decemlineata (assembly GCF_000500325.1). NCBI lineage: Eukaryota > Metazoa > Arthropoda > Insecta > Coleoptera > Chrysomelidae > Leptinotarsa > Leptinotarsa decemlineata. Next base: position 38,011 of record NW_019290443.1, read on the forward strand.
ATATAAATATCATCCCGCAAAAAAGGGTAATACTTGATATTTTGCTCCGCGTTGGAGCAAAAGGTTGAAATCTCATAATGAAGTACTATTTGAACAGAAACCTAACTGTTTGATACATTCTCACCAGCTAAATGTTTCAATCAAGCACTTGAGTTTCACATTAGCTTTTAGGTAAAAAAGTTCATTATTGGAAATATAATATTGTACAGATATTGTTTTTCTGTTTCATCCACTTGTATGAATTGAAGAAGAAGAAAGCTCTCGTTGTTGAATGCCAAATTATGTATGATTATCATGAGCTATTTTCCAATCGCTCTTCAGCTCAGTAATAAGGGAGAATCTGTTAAAGAATACTTCAGAAATATTTAATCTGCTGTGTCCGAATTGAATTCCAAGAAATTCAATGGGAATCCTTAGACAATATTTCAAACATATAATATGGTTTGCTCAGTTACTTTCAACTGTTTATTTCTTATATGTCGTGGAATGCTATCTGTTTCGATTCCACAACGAATGTTTGGAGTAAAAACTGAATGGGCAAACGTGTGATTCAAAATGTTTATATGAAAACAGGTGTGTCGAAAATACTTTAATTTCTTGTATTCGAATATTCTTGTGAAAGTACTTGTTTCAAACGGGTTCTTTTTCGCAGTATTCAAATGAACGATATATCTGTAAATGCTCTATACATACAGAGACTATGTTTTAAAATCAATTTTTTTTCGGATATTCCCTGCATTTTTTGTTTGAAGATGGTGAAGTAGGAAGCCAAAACACTTATTTTCCGATGAAATAGTAGTATCGTTGATATTCTACTGTTCTAGATACTTTCTGAGATCATTGTCAACGTATTTTATTAATCAATCAAACAGCATGTTTTTCACGTGACATTGAAAATAAAAACAAAATTGTTTCTTGGTATTAATAGAAGCACATATTTGGTACTACTTTATAATATAATTTTTATCATTAGTGAAATTAATAATAGCGTTATCATGGCTGTTAACCTTGTCCAAAATTGTTTGATAGATTATTATGTGAGAAGGATACTTTTTTGGCGCAATCTCAATCTGGTAGGTACATATTCCGACAATTCGGATTGGACTATAATAACACTCCGATGGTTTCATTATATGGCATCAATCTTAAGCTTTCTTACTTCGGATGAATTTCTCAAGACATACCTATGTGATTATTACATTAATGTGTTTGAATATCTTGCTTTCATCTTGAATAGTAGGACACATTTTTGTGTACCAACCATAAATGAGTAATATCGTCTGATTTCTTTTAGGTGCATTTTCAAAATGGGACACAAAACCCATATAGGCAGAAAGATACTTTATGTTTTATCGCAAATAGTATTATTCCATTCAATAAGAGAAAATATTCATATGCGACAGAAACATCACTCAAAACTATTGTCATGAGTATACCTCAGTAGTATTCGAATTTTATTTTGTGAATATTCATTTTCATATTTTGTTTCATCACAATCTGAATCAACAATGATAGTTTTGGATTTTCGAAAAGAAGGATTATTTTTCATATATATTCCTAAAATCAGAAAGTATTGGTTATGCAGTTAAATGTTATTGGATCAAATATATTTTATGTTGAAAGTATGTGTTTTCTTCAAAAACCCCAGCCAATTAAATGAATATATTGGAATTCTCAGTTGGGTTTTCTGATTATCTCTAATTTTTTTTAAATTCTCTTTCTGAAATGAAGAAATTGTCTGTAAATGACGAAATTAAATTGTACCGAAACTTGGTCTCGCCTATTCCATTTCTAAAACAACGAAGTGAGGGTATTCTCAATGCTGAAAAATGATAACCAATCAACCGTTTTCCTCAAGAACATTATGCAGCAGCCAAACGGGTACTATTGCCACTAGTAGCACTGGAAAAGGCCGTGGACCTGGTGGCTCTTTGGTGATATCATCATCCACCATGTTTCAATAAATTGATGGATGTAGCCGTTACTATGTGGTAGGAGATCATAATGAAAAGAGAAATGAAAATTTCTATGTTTTTTATCACTTTTATTTGTAATTAACGTTACTGCAGTTTCTTCCTATATGGACATTCTCAAACTAATACAATAAACTGAACTGAAATGTTTAGTTCATTGTATTAGTTTGAGAATCAGAAATTTCTTTCCTTCTCAATATTACTCTATCGTAAGTTGTTCACATATTTTGAGCATTGTAACATTCTCTATGTGAAATATATTTTGAATATCAACCAATTTGGACAGCATCAGCTTGGGGGTAATACCACCTATCTAGAGAAACACATCTATGAAGAATAGTACAATTTTATAAAATCAAAAGTAAAAGTGATGAAACATAACCATCTCTTACGTTACTGTTTAATTTTAGGATTGATATTTATAAATAAATGCGTGTTAATCTGATACTTTATGGTTTTACTGAACACCCTGTGTTACTAATTTATAAAGTAGGAGATTTGAGCCGGTTCTAAGCCTCCCCCCACCACTATGACGTCACGTGGGATGGATGACCTAGACCGACTCATGTGACCCTGAGAAATATGTCTGGTGCATGCCACCTTGAAAAATATGCATAGGTGGTATGTGTACATCACAGATTACAGCCAGTTCTGGGCCTCCCCCCACCACTATGACGTATTAAATGCTTTTTTTGTTGTTGTTTAGTAACATCAAGGCGATGTGACCTTGAAAGGTCTGGTGCATGGATCGTTCAGATTTTTTTCATATGAGATTTTGTGTGTGTGTGTGGGTGTGACATAGTGACGTAATTACACTTGATTGGTGTGTGTGTAAGAATGCACGGTACAGGGTTTCATCATGTGCTTGTCTATGTACAAACATACGTCTGCATACTTCGAAGATCCTTCAAGTAATGAATGTTCCATCGATGTGAGCCCACCAAGTTATTAGTGGTGTGACGTCACAGCATCAACCGTTCAACGGTAAGAGAGCGAGATGTTCACTCCCCGACGTGCGACCTTAATGTTAAGATAAAATAATTCGTCGGAAAGTTCAATAACGGCCTGTAGTTTCTAGCTCAAAGGTGAGTAAACAATATAATAGTACTTCGCTCAAACCTGAAAGCCTATTCTAATTATTTTTCATTTTAAATTCCGGGTATCAGCTTCCTTAGTCGCCATAACGACTTCAGTTTTTCGGGTTGAATTGTGTGAAAGAAATCAATAGGCAGATCGTGTTATATTTTCTGTAAGCGAGGAAAAAAGAGAACTATTATTAATTTAACTTTTTTTGAAATGGTTTCAAATGAAACAAGTAGTCATTGTAGATAATAACTCTTTGTGACCTTGCTGTGCTGTTTCGGAAAGTACTTTCGATCATTACATTTAGACAACACCATAGATATGTTTATACTGTCACAATATGTCACCACTCAGTGGAGATGAACCATTACAACCATTCGCAATTGAATTTTTGTCACCTTCAAAACTGTCATTCAGGAAAAATAATTTGCATAAGCAATAATAATCAAGCATGAATGTTTTTTTTGCAGATGAAAAATATTTTCGAGGATTATGCCTAATAAGTGCCAATATTTGAAGGGCACTAGAGATTCATTTCACCAGCCAAGGAATGGAATCAAGAAGAAAATTAGCTCAATAAAAAAAAATAATACAAATACAAATGAAAAAGTTGAGAACAAAATGCACAACAAGAAGGGCATCGAAGCCTCAATTCTTTCGAAACAGTAATCAGTGATTGATAGCGACTTAGAAACACTAGTAATCGTCAGGTTTTCTGCACATATTTTCAGTTATCAATCAATAAACCTATCAAAAATAGTTCGAATGCCAAAAGTGGATATATAAGGTGCCCTGAGAAGTTCGAAAGCTAACACACAGATGGCGCAACATGATTTTCAGTTAACCCTAACCTTCAAGAGACACTTGTATAAATTTAACAGTTGTAGGACTTTTAGTTTGTCGACGCTGTATTCGCTCTACACCAGCGACCTACCTAGGTCCGAAAGAGTGAAGATATCCCTGTACGCCGATGACACGGCTCTACTCTCGTCTTCCATGGGGCGGGAGCTCGGCGTCGTCTACATGCAACGTGCATTGGACGACCTCGAGCGCTGGTACCTCGATTGGAAGATCCGAGTAAACCCGGAAAAGACTCAGGCGATAACCATGGGAAGATTACTATCTTCTCCGGCCAGAAAAGTGAGAATCTCTGGAAGGGAGATTGACTGGCAAGCGCGGGTAAAGTACCTTGGCCTTTTAATAGACCGTAGGCTCACTTGGAACCCGCACATTATGTACGTTAAATCCAAGATCGAGGGTCGGATAGCCAGTCTGTACCCTCTGATCAACAGGAAATCCAAAATGAGTCTGAAGAACAAAATCACGATCTACAACACGATGTTCAAGCCTGTCATCATGTACGCTTCAGGCGTCTGGGGACAAGCGGCTCCGTCCAACATTTCCATTTTGGAAAGGTTGCAAAATAAGTTAATTAGGATGATTGTGAATGCTCCTTGGTTCGTGCGGAATGAAGCCATCCGCAGAGATTTGCAGCTGCCTTCCATTCGGCAGTCCATTCAGTCGAGGAATGAGAGAGTTTTCGAAAAAACGGAAACTCACGAAAACCCGTTAGTTAGGGAAGCCACAGATTATGCTGTAGACGACCCCTCCCGATATAGAAGGCCCCGACACTCTGTCGAATGAGGCCCTCATGTCCCCCGTTAAAGGATGAATAACTTTTTCATCCATCCCACCCCAACCAGGTAGGGGTATCCCGTGAAGGGCGGCACTGATGTCTAAGGACTTCATGCCGTCATCTATCAGTTGTGTACCCATTGGCCCCTCTCAAGGCCAACAATCAGCCAAAAGGGTAGAGGAGCTGGTCTCCAAACCTGGATGAAATTAGGATGACTCGTCAGCTTTTAGTTTGTGGGATAGAACATTTTGTAGTTGAATAGAACTGGGCGATACTTGCTGAAAATCCATATTAAAAAACTAATTAATACAGTTTATTATTAATATGGTTTTCACTATAAAGGGTTTTTGTAGAACTCTTCATAGTGAAAATCATTCAATAAACTGTATTGATTAGTTTTTTTAGTACATTTTGAGTGAACCAACTTCTGTTAGTTTGAAGAAAATGGATAAAAAAGAATTAATCGATGGATCTAGCCGTTATTATGTGCTAGGAGTTCATCACGAAATATGAGAATTAATTTTTTTTATGTTTTTATAGGTACCGCATTGTATTTGTAACTAACATCACAGCAGTTTTGTTCGAAAATATCCTTATAGGACGAAACTGCAGTAACGCTAGTTACGAATATAAAGTGGTTTCAAAACATAAGAAATTTCATTTCTCATTTTTCATGAAAAAAAGAAATTTTGTGTGTTAATAAAAAATTGTTTTTTTGCGAAAAAAAAAATACTGTTGAAGCCAAGGCTTAATGTCATAAACATTATTCGGACTTTGTACGAGGAAAATCAATCGTTGAGAAGTAGTTCGCTGAGTTTGAACGGGGTGAAGTGAGCACCGAGGACGATACAAGCAGTGGACACTTCAAAGAGACTGTTACCGACGAAAACATTAAAAAAATCCACAAAATAATTTTGAAAGATCAAAAACTGAAGTTGATCGAGTTAGCTGAGGCTCTAAAGGTATCAAAGGAATATGTTGGACATATCCTGCATGAATATTTGGGTATGCGAATGCTCTATTCACAGTGGGTGATGCGCGCCCTCACAATCGACCAAAAACAACAAAAAATTGATTATTTTGAGCAGTGTTTCAAGCTGTTCCACCATTAATAAACCCAAATTCATATGTCGATATGTGACAATGGATGAAACATGGCTCCATCATTCCACACCAGAATCAAAACGATTTCCATCTGAGTAGACTGCACGTGGTGAACCGACTCCAAAGCGTGCAAAGACACAAGAGTCGGCTGGTATTGTAATGGTATCCGTATTTTAGAATGCGCATAGTATAATATTCATCGGCTATCTTGAAGAAAAAGAAAGTACTATCCCTCAAGACAGTGTACCGTGTCACAAATCAATGAAAACGATGGCAAAATTGCATGAATTGGACTTCGAATTGTTTCCGCATCCACCATATTCTCCAGATCTGGCACCCAGCGATTCATTCATGTTCTCAGACCTCAAGAGAATGCTTGCTAGAAAGAAATTTAGCACCGATGAAGAGGTTATCGTCGAAACTGAGGCCTAATATGAGGCTAAAGACAAATCGTGTTATAAAAATGGTATCGAAAAATTGTATGACCGCTAAAATCATTGTGTTGACTTCGGAGGTAACTATATTGAATAATAAAAATTTTTTTCTATCTTAGCCTACGAACTTTTCAGTCCAACTGATATTTCTCATCGAACTTTTTTTGGGTATTTTCACCTTTCACTAATATCTGATAAAATTTAAATTTGTGATGAATAATTTTCAAAAGCTCAAATTCGAAGTATTATTCACGAATAAAAATATTACAGATTATACAGATATTTATCTTATTGTTTAAGAGGCTGAAATTTGTCTTCAGAATTGGAAAAAAATTACTTTTGTCCAATATATGGATATATTTCTTGCGAATATTTCGAAATATTGTCCACACTGTCTGGGATTTTCATTTCTGAATTTTATGTTTAAAAATGATTGAATGATGAAAATGATTTCAAGGTATCTGAAAACATTTTTTATATCCATTTACCCTCTAGATTCTGGGCTTATCAAAAAAGTAATATTTTCATGTTAATTGGCTTGAAATAGATACCTGTCCTGAATGTTTCACTAGCTCTTAAAGGATGACAGCAAAGAATTTAAGTTCAATATGAGGGAGAGAAAAACCAGTTTTCAGTCCTCATCCTCATGAAGAAGAACATCAATTCGTATCGCCGAAAATTTCATAGAAATTCACTCAAACCTCGCTCAATGAACCATTTTTTCGCGCTCATACCTACGAATGATTTTGTCTTCATATTAGAGTTCAAATCACACGGATAAAAGATGAACCTTTATGATACGCAAATTGGCTTTTGGAAATAATTTTATCATTTGGAAAATAACAGTCATTTCAACTAATTGTCGGATTATTATTTTATCAATTCAGTTATTTCCAACCAGACTTTAGTGGACTCATACTTATGATTTCAAGGTAAATTAGTTTTTTATTTCCAAACTTTCCTAGAGATAAATATATATTGTTTTTTTTATTAAGTAATTCCAGCTTCTCGGATGAAATGTTTGCTAAAACATAAACTTTAGAAAATAACTTGAAAATTGACTTCATTAACATCAATTTGAATCATCATCGGATCATCAATAGAATCATAATCTGCAGCCGAAAATTAATATATTTTTGGCAGACTTACCAATAAAAACAATTCAATAGCTCAATACCGAATTATTCTTGATATAAGGAGAATATTTTTGAAAAAGTTTAAATGCCGAACATACCTACATTCTTGGAAATAGTGAGTGATTGAATTTTTTCGCTTACTCCAGTTGTTTGTTGGATTGAATTCATGATAATCAACTTTCCGAAATCTTCTTTAGATTTATATGAGTTGGAAGGAAGGTAGGTCTTACTTTTGTACGTGCGATTTACGTACACGTTTGAACAGTGCTGAACTATTATCAGCCTATCTAAAATAAAGTAGGAGTGGTGATGTTGCAATATTAGACTCAAATGAAACATAACAATGAACTGATGGAATTGGTCGATTTTTGATGAAAATTCATAACATATAAAACTAACGGAAACGCATTGAGTCCTTTGCTAGCTGCAAGTATGGATAACTTTGAAAATGAAATCAATAATAATCAGTTGACTAACAGTTTTTATACTAGTACAAGTTTGTCGAATTTGCCAATTCCATTTACCCATTAAGTAAATGGTAGGTGAACAATTCAAATTATTTTCTATATTTGGCTGTTACTAAAATTGAAAAATCATTTTATACGAACATTTTGATACATAATTCCTCGACACACGAGCATAAAGTAACAACATTCAATAGTACACTTCACAGACTATCGAAAATTCCTCTGTCAGAAATTAATTTTCAGAGAACTGAGTTTTATCAAAAAAATTGATGTCTACAACTATTACAAAGTGGATATTATTGACACCATGCTTTTCAAAAAACTTCGAAAACAATCAGGTGTATCCCACTTTGAGAAACGATAATAAGCGTCATAGGAAATTGGCATATTTTGGTAAATCCACCAGTAAAATCGCTAGTTATATGATACAGAAAGACTTAGGCATAGCTCACAGAACAAATACTAATTCAAGAAGTTCATTCAATATAAGTTGACTTATGTTTCTTGTTCAAGACTTTATATCGGCCAAACGCGGAGAACCTTTTTTAAAAGAATGAAAGAACAAAGGAACACTTTCTTGGTTGAAAAGACCAATTCAACATTTGCAAACCATCTTTTGGCGGATAGGCATGTATTCGATACATTACATTTGCGAGAGGAAGTTTGAAACTCAATCTTTTGGAATGCCTAGACATTATTAAATTTAAGAATTCTGAAAATTCACTAAATAACCAAATATAATTGAATTTCATCTCTCTGTTGAATTTGTTTTCTAATGTGGAAATTGGTATTGGTTTATTAATATGTGTTGGTGAAATGTCTTTCATGATGTTTGAAAATTTTTATTAGTTCATATCTACACGAACTTTGGTGAAATCATCAGTCATCAACTAGTTATAGTCCGTTCATAATTTGTTGATAGCTCACTGCAAGTTTGACCCTCATTAGAGAACTGAAATACAGAGAGGACAGCTAATATGATATAATAACAAAAACCAAACTAAAACTGGCAGTTTAAGATGTTTTCGACTAACCCACCTTGTATCTGAAGAAATACAATACAGCTATAAAACTTTTAATCCGATTATGTAGGTATTTTGAGTGGAAATGAGTGACCAGTGTCGTAGAGTATATGATTAAAACATTAGTTACTTTAAATAAATAAATATATTAATATTCTTAAACTGTAGGTACTGTAAACTGTATTTTTATTTANGCCGTAGACGCCGAAACACCAACGAGCCGTAAATTAAATGCGATTAAAAAATGTACTAAACCAAAAATTATTTTCGTTCGTAACAACTTCACCCTTTCAAGGCAAGTTTCGAATATAAACTGAAGCTTTATATTTAATGAATAAACACCTCAGGAACCTCCGCCTATGATTTTACGAGTTTTACGACCGTTTTATGACTTGGGCCCTCATTTTGTGCTATCGACAAATTATGAACGGACTATACGATAGGATTAGGTAGAATTCATGAAAACGCCTGAAGGAGTTGTTGTATAACGAAACACATATTTCGGTTTTGTGAACTGTTTAGTGAATATGTCATAATGAAGTGTTAATTATATGGAACAATGTCCTTTTTGAGGAATGCCAGTTTTGATCAATAACATATCTAAATAATTCTAAAGACTGTATCGAGGAGAGATACAAAATATCCTTTGAAGATAAAGTTCTACACATACGTCTCTCCCAACATAACACCTACACAGCAGGTTCTGGTGAATGCTGCCTGAAAACAAATACTTTACCGGCTAATATCACGTTGGATATTGAATTATATATAACAGATCAAAATACCTCACAGAGGTAAGTCTTGCAGATGTTTCTCGTTCATCCAGCAGCAGGACCGTGTTATAAGCCAAGGAAGTAGTCGTTTACAGGCAGGCATTTACCAGAACCTACCGTGCTGGTACGATGGGAGAGGTGAATATTCTGAATTTTATTTCGAAATATTCATCTCCAAAAATAATATATCTAGTCAAGTTGATTGAAGGATTGTTAGTGGTTGTACTCGCAAAATACACTATCACGTAGATACCTATTCAATTCGATACGTAATCTGTTAGATCATTGAGTTCATTTTTCCTGAAAAATGGGAAACGTTTCACCACAATATATACTGTGAGTGGAATTAACGAAATAGCAGCTCCCTTATTTGATTTCACTTCAGTTTTTCAAAAATGAAAGAAGAATTTTCGATTATATCAGGTAGGCACAAAAGTCTCTTCTCCATCACATGCAATCCGTTTTATTGTTGACTTTTTTTTAACTTTAGTGAATTTCCATTCACTAAATTGTTACAACGTATTTGTTTAAATTTGTTTTAAGAACTGGAACCTCTGACATAGAATAAATCCAAAAAAAGTGTTTTTCTCAATCACTAGAAATGTAATTCTACAGACGCAAAGTTAGCGTTTGCAGGTAATGAAGAGAACTTAGTCGTGATACAAAAACACTCAGAACTCGATGCAAACATCACATCGTGAAAATAGAAAAGATCAAAACCCCATGTGATAATAGCTCCGACAAAAATGGAACAAACAATCAGTATCTGTAGAAGATAACTTATATATTATCCTATAAGAGGAAAAACGGAAAATATTCACCATTTTTCCTTAGATGACGAAATCCTAACGCGTCAATCCCTACCACGAGGTCCTCAATTTTTAATGGCAATCCGATCGATTGCCCAAACTTCACTTAGTCTTATGATAATTACACTACTATCTGTGAATATTCTGATGTGAAAAAAAAGAGTTTACAAAATTTGTTTCGAGAAACTCACAATCATTTTCCAAAATGTTATTGGAATCATTAACTCTATTGGAACTCATTTTAATTTTCTTTATAGTATAATAATGATGTTATTCGACAAAATTGAAATATTTCCACATAGGAGTGTTGAAGAATACAAAGTTGAACTTTTCATCAAACAAGCTGATAAAATAAAAATCAACGTTGCCATAATAGAGCCAATGAAACAGAAAAAGCAATCACTGAATGGAATTGTATCTGAACTTCTCACATACTAGACCAAGAGCAAGATTTCAATATATTGCTTTTCTGACGACAGTACATTTGTGTCGGCATAACATTTGAATTCCAGGTTATCGGCTGCGATTGTAAATCTTCACCGGCAGCAGGAGGTTGCACACCTTAATGAGGATCTAGAGGTGAATTTCAATTGGGGTGAAAGTAACCAGGTTCAATTCAATGTCACGAAAACCCAGAAATTGGTTATCTTCAAAAAGATAATGTTTCCCAACCGGATACAAAATGTCAGGACAGACAATACTGCTTTCTGCTTCGATAAGTTTGATGGAGGTTAAAATGGACACCACTATGTCTTGGCACATTTATATCGCTGGAATTGCGAACGTTGCTTTTCAGAAGCTTGGGACACTGTTCAAAACCAGAAAACTGTACACATCTCAGCAGCTTTTGATACTTTATAAAGGTCACATCATCCTTTCTTTGGAGTATTGTTCTCATGTATAGAGCTCCGCCCTTAAGCATACCCCGAAGCTGCTGGATTCCAACCAAAAAAGAACCATCCGCGTGATTGGAGACACGAACACCACTTGCAATCTGATAGTCTGAAACATCGAAGAAAGAAAAAAAAGCGAATAATTTCCAACAGGAGTACCCAGTTACAGGAAATGATATTATTACTGAGTATATATGGAATAAATATAAAAAATAATGGAATATAAAAATGTATAAAAGTAAATGCTGAAACATAGTATATATAAAATATTCGTGTGAGTAAAATTTCAAAAGAGAAATGAAAAATTAAGTATATAATACAAAGAGTTACAAATCATGCAATTCAACAGTACTGACACGAAAGTTAATTATAGTAATTATTAAAAGTGATTGTGGATACAAGCTACCAAGGCGTTCACATATTTTATTAAAGCTACTGCACATAAAATTCGATGGTGATCGTAGCATAATATTTGTGCGTGATGCTTCACAATAGAATTTTAGATTGTGTCGACCTTCACTTCTTGGTACTAAGAAATTGATCTCGGGTAAAAGAACCGTACTGTCAATATTGTTGTTTAGTAATTTATGCCGGAATTTTATACCAAGGATATCTCTCCTGTTTACCAAAGAAGTCATATCAAATCTTGTCAACAGTATGTTATGATCGATACCTTTCGTGGGGTATTGACCATCAACTTTCAGACATAAGTATTTTAGGAACTTCGTTTGCACGCTCTCAATTGATGTTTTATGGTAGTCGTAAACTGGATTCCATAACAGAGAGCCATACTCTAACTAAGATCTGGCATACGTAAAATATAGCGGTACATATCAGAAATACGAGACGGACTGTGGCTGCTCATCGTTTTGAGGTTCAACTCAATACCCCCCGAACTTCACCGGTTGAAAACTTTTTCATTTGAAAAACTGCGTTTATGTGTAATGAACTTCCCGAGAACGTTTTTCCAAATGAATTCAATCTTAAAGTTTTTCCTATAGTTCTTGAGTTCCGTCTTTAAAAAAAAACTTTCGTTGATGAAACATCTTTCTAAAATAGATAAATCAGAGATGAAACTTGAAAAGACTTGATGAAAAGGCAAATACGGTGTGTCAAATACATATTCCCAAATTTGAAATTTCATGTAAAAACTATGATTCTCAATTTGAAAGCGTTAGCAATCAAGGTAATGCTGGCTTTCTTATCGTAGAATACTCCTGAGCAGTATAATAGTAATCTAAAGGCATCAAGAATTTCTATAAAATCAAAGGTCTGAATAAATTCCCTAATACAATTTCCAACGTCATATCATTCTTGAATGATATGACGTTGACAATGAGGCATTTAATGCAAGTATGGTTTGTGCCTGATCAACGTTATCCGTCTAACATTGGAGTATCAGGACAAAAATCAGAATGGAAATTATCTCTTCCTCACTTTTGAGAAACGTTTCTTGAGAGCAAGTGGTCAAACGGTCAATCGTAACATAGACATTCTGAACAAATGAGAAATCAGTACTCAGATTTGCAAACTTTTATAATCATCCTATATGTGATAGAAACTAATGTTCAGAATACATGAATATTACTGGAGTTTTTGCCAACACCAAATCGTTATTTTTAACACCTCGACACGTGTTTCGATCACCAAGTGATCATCTTCAAAGAGGAAGATTAAACTAGAAACTAACGCGGAGCTAACGCTATTTATGCTATATAAATATCCCATACAGGTAAACCATCCAGGTGTACCACCCATTAAGGTATACTAACCTAAATTAATTTTACAATTTTGCCTCATCTATTATTTTACCATATGTGTTTAACTGTTATAGCTGTATATAAAACAGTTTTCAGCTATATAAAAATTAATTTCACATTATTGCCTAACTAAATTTATTTTTGCAATGTGTCCTCATGTAGTAATCAGTAAACCCAACAATATTATTTTAACAAGCTAGTATGCTCTTTGGTATAGGTCCGTCATCGTTATTCATAATATTATTGTGGTTACTTATTTCTACACTCTCATAGGCATCTAGTTGCCTGTTGTTGTTAACTTGTCTAACTAATCTTAGTGAACTGAAGTCTATGGAATGGTTTTGTTACAAAATATGATGGGCGACTGCTGATTTTTCAGGTCTTCCATATTTTAAGTGTGCTATATGTTCTTTATATCTTACTTCAATAGATCTTTTTGTCAGTCCATAATATTTTGCATCGCAGTCCTTACATTCAATTTCGTAAATTCCTGACTTTTCCAAATTTTTGACTTTGTCTTTTGCACTTTCCAAAAGGTTCTGTAGTGTATGACCTGTTTTAAAAATCACCTTCATACCTAGTTCCTTGAAAATCTTTCCAAAGTTCTTCGTATATTGGTGGTATGGAACTGAGATGTATCTCAGATGCATCTGGAAAGATTTTCATGGAATTAGGTATGAATGAGATGCATGAGATGCATCTGAGATACATCTCAGTTCCATACCACCAATATACGAAGAACTTTGGAAAGATTTTCAAGGAACTGGATATGAAGGTGATTTTTAAAACAAGTCTTACACTAGAGAGCCTTTTGGGAAGTCCAAAAGACAAAGCCGAGAATTCGGAAAAGACTGAAATGTACGAAATTGAATGTAAGGACTGCGATGCGAAATATTATGGACAGACAAAAAGATAAGATATATAAGGAACACATAGCATACTTAAAATATGGAAGACCTGGAAAATCAGCAGTCGCCCATCATATTTTGCAACAAAATCATACCATAGACTTCAGTTCATTAAGCTAAGTTAGACAACAACAACAGATGTCTATGAGAGTGTAGAAATAAGTAAACACAATAATATTATGAATAACGATGACGGACCTATACCAAAGAGCATACTATATAGCTTGTTAAAATAATATTTATTTATTTATTTATTTATTTTAAAACAGGTAAAAACCTCATTACATGAAAATAATTATTCTTATAAAAATGTCAATACAGTCTAAATCATAATAGAATTCTAATATTTATACGTGAATACAGTTATATTGTATCTACGAGTAGTTACTACACAAAGCCGAACGGAAGGAATATTGTTGGGTTTACTGATTACTACATAAGGACACATTGCAAAAATAAATTTAGATAGGCAAAATTGTAAAATTAATTTAGGTTGGTATACCTGTATGGGTGGTACACCTGGATGGTTTGCCTGTATAGGATATCTATATAGCATAAATGGCGTTAGCTTCGCGTTAGTTTCTAGTTTAATCTTCCTCTTTGAAGATGATCACTTGGTGATCGAAACACGTGTCGAGGTGTTAAAAATAACGATTTGGTGTTGGGAAAAAACTCCAGTAATATTCATTACTACACCAAAGGTTCCAAACAGTGCATCATAAGTTCAGAATGCATATCAAAAATGTCCTCTCTAGACAGGTATCATTGAGGACAAGGCGTGAATATAATCGAAAGATCAAACGAACTTATCTCAAGTAAAGTTCGATCTTGATTTTATGAAACGCTTTGTAGGACATGATTATTTTCATTCTCTCCCCCACTTTCATTCGGCCATAGCAATGACAACAATAACATAGATTGAAGATAACATTACATTTTTGCAATGACTTAAAATTATGATCATAACAGTGCGGTTATTTTTGTTAGTGAAGGGATTTGAATCTGTGGTTACATTGGAGAAGTGGATTACCACATATATATCATCTTGGATAAGGCGTTTCATATAAATGAGATAGAACTTCACTGAAGGAGAGACATTCAGAGTAGCTTCATTTTATTCTTAGACGAGAGTGAAGCCTGTGAAGTCACCCTCCATTTCAATATTGGAGCTTCAATGTGCTCTCATGGGTGTCAGATTAGAACATCATTTTAAGGAAAATTTTGCATTGAAAATATACTCAGTTTTTCACTGAAATGTTCCAGAATCCATCTTATACTGAATACTGTCTAGAAATAGAAGTTTTAAAATTTTTGTGGCCCAACATATTGGGACAATACAAACCTTGGCCAATGTTTTTGACTTAGAATATTTCAGTTCTGAAAAAAACGTGGACGATGAAGCAACGAAGAGGGGCAGAAATTTTAGATTTTGTGATGATAGATCGATCACAATACCAACATTTTTGATGATGCTCGAAGACAAGTAATCAACAAAAAAACATTCATAATTTTGAACACTGATATTCTGGAAGGAACATTTAACAAAATTTGTGTTTTTATTAATAGAAGTTTCTTATTCAAGTAGATTTTCCAAGAGGTCAAGTTTTCATGTACAACAGCAATTTTGTAACGATTCATCGAAAGTCTTAGGACGATAAGCTGAAATATTGTCATTCCAAAAATTCAGATGGACTAAATCTGAGAAGAAATAAAATTCAATATCGAACAAACGACTTCACTCTCTTTCATGCAGATATTGAGACGCAGATGGATTCCTACGATACATAAGTAGATTTGATCATTCAAATAGCCTGATTGATGCCACGAAAAGTTCCATTATTCTCGACAATACCAAATAACATCATAATTGATTGTCACGAACAAGAAATAGTCGTGAATATTCTAAAGCAGAATTTTTGGATCCTGGAATAGTTGCCATGCAGAACTGTAGAATCAATGAGACAACTATCGAATTGTAGGATAAAAGTAACCACATATCCTCTGACATAAACGGGAATAGACTATTTCGGGCCTCCAAGAAGTGAATGTAGAGAAAAGTCCAAAGAAGGATATGTATTTACATATATGTATCACAATCGGATATTTCGAAATTGAAAGTCATATAGAGTTTCAATTGTATTATGAACTATTTTCGACAATTTCTAGGTTTTCCTAATAAAACATAAAAAGCGAAAGAGGAAAAGAAGTTATTTGAATAATATCAATCGGGATGAGCTAATAATGTTTTATTGTATGAAAAAAACGAATGATTTTTCAAACACATTACTTGCCCCTCATATGAAAGGCTATTAGAAACGTATCTTACAAAATTTGAAATGTTCTCAAGGAAGTTTCGAAATCGCGATTCTTTGAACCTTTCCCAGTGAATGTGAAATATTTCTGAATTCCAAGCTTTTGACACACGTTTTATTGGTTTACCATGATTTGGAACCATTGACTTCTAATCACCTGCATTACCATATTCTACAATTTCATGTATTCGACTTTTGATTGAGACTGAACTCGTTGTTGCAGACAAAATGGCGAGTTGCTCAAAGAATTGCCTTTTCTGGAGAAGATGGATCCAAATATCAAGCCTAATGAGAACAAAGAAATGTGTGACATGTGTCACACATTTCTTTGTGTCACATTGTCAACAATGTGATTCCTATCAAATAAGGAAAAATTAGAATCGTTGACGTGAAGACTAGAAGTGGTATAATTTTACAAAGACCAGTACTTATTTTTTTAAAATTGAATTTCTAGAGTAGACAAATAATTTTTCAGTTTTTTTTACATCGGGGATAAGTACATTTTTTGTGGAGTTGAATTTCTGGAGTGGAAAAATAGTTTCAGTTTTGCATTTCTTGAAGTACCCTATAATATGAGACCAGTAATGGGACAACTATCACTAGTCAGATCAGTCCAAATGTGAAACCATTCATCTACTCAGCAATTAAACACTTCGGGCCATTATTGGTTGAAGTAGAACGCAGAATAGAAAAAATATGGGGTGTAATATTCACCTGTCTCCCCATGGGTTGGGTAACCTATCTGGCGCCTCCTCAGGTGGCGGATAGGG
Source organism: Leptinotarsa decemlineata (assembly GCF_000500325.1). Classification (NCBI taxonomy): domain Eukaryota; kingdom Metazoa; phylum Arthropoda; class Insecta; order Coleoptera; family Chrysomelidae; genus Leptinotarsa; species Leptinotarsa decemlineata. The sequence continues at coordinate 55,091 of NW_019290443.1, forward strand.
GAATGGCCAGTGGACTAGGAGCCCTGCCCGGGAAGCCAATGGTGGCCTCACGGACGGGGTCGCAGGACTTCTGGTCAGTGGCAGAAATAAGTAGGGTGAGGGGAACCGAAATTCTCCAAAAGCCTTTACGAAACATGCAACCATGGACCAGCTCACCTAAGCGAAAGTGTAAGGAATCGTGCCGATAGCTGAATGGCCGCAGGATGATATGCGGTTACGAATCCCCTTGGCGAAACTAACGAAACCTCATTGTAATCAGCCTTCCTCTGGTAATGCGGGGATCTGCCAGAGTGACCAACTCTTCCCCTGCTACTCGTGGAAACACACATGAATGAAATGAACACAAAAACAGACACTGAAACCCTGCTATTCGTGGAAACACACATGAATGAAACGAACACAAAAACAGACACTGAAAAACTGAAAAAACAAAAACCAATCCCGAGGCTGGACAGAATTGCTCACCTCAATCTAAGGCGGTGGCTGGGGATGAACAGAAATGTCCATTCTAATCTACCACTTGAGGCAGATCACCTCGTGATATAATACAAAGGCCAAGACGTGAGCACATTTGCGGCGCCGAGGCCAAAAGGAGAAAGACAGGTTTTCAAAGTAAAAATTTTCCAAAAAAGTTTCAGTTGATTCACTCACCTCAAATTCATTGACATCAAATTACTTTTCACTTGGAGGTGATTCACTCACCTCGAATTAATTGACATCAGATCACTTTCACTGGAAATATTTCTTAGAACTTTCGAAGCATATGAAGGAAGTCACAATAATTTGTGAATTGATAAAGAATAAAACTTCAAGAGTTTTCAAAGCTACATAAAATCGAGTGCCTGAAATCAAACCACCGTCTTCAAAATGGTAACGAAAAGATGATTTTTTTTTTCATTTTTTTAAAGAGTTCCTTTCTCAAACAGTTACGTACATTTACTTTTGGCCATGCAATAAATTCAAGCCGCTGAGTCTGAAAAATGTCATACGGTGGCAACACTGAGAAGCGTAAAAAAACTTTATGGCAACAAAAAGTAATCTCCTTTCATACTTTGACTGTAAGGATGAACGTTATATATGTTGACAACACATCCATCCAAGTGTACAAAGATCGTATATTGGTATTGCTAATATAAAAAATATGATTATCTACCGAACGGTGTATAATTTCATTTTCTAACTTCATGTATGCCTTTGTGTTGGAGCTGTAAATTTTCTTTGACGTCAAAATATTTTTCCTGGTTGAATTATCTTTTCGCTTTCTCTTGTTTCTATCGTGATTCTCTATTCAAACTTGAAGTGCCATTTTTTAATGGGAAAAGGAGAATTTCAGCAACTTACAAATATGTTTTTTTTAATTTCAGTTATGTGTCATGATGAACTAACTAATCACGTTTCTTGATGAAAAGCGATAATAAGTCGTTCAGAATTATTGAAATTATCTCCTTTCGAAATATTTTTTTATATTCTGTTATGTTAAAAAAAATTAAATTCACAGGAACTGTACATAAATTACCAGTACAGCATGGACATATCCTTTTCTAATCTGAAAGTATTGAAGAGCAAGTTTCGTCATTATAATACAGTTTTCGTATTATGGATCATTTTTCAGTTCAACAATTCAGAATATGTTAAACTGTTTTAAGTCGTCTCTGAAGAATTTGTATTGCATGAATTTCTTATTTAGATTTGATATAAAAAAAGGTTTCAATCTAAAAATAGAACAGATTGGAATGGTTCTCAAATCAAAAATCCTCTTTTCAATGATCGAAAAAACTTTTATATTATCGGAATGACGTTAGAGATATGATGATTTATTCGAGAGAAATACTCTTTATTAAGATCTCAGGTATAGTTGAGACACAATGCATAATGACGTAGCACAGATTCATGAAACAAAAAAATAATTTAGAATATTTACGCCATGGTTTCTGAGAAATTATTCAACGATCTGGTCAAGAACCCGAGATGGTTTAGTAATAATGTTGACAAACGGTAATATGCATATTCATACGTAAAATCCCAAGACTACTCCTATTCTCGCAATAAATGAGGTATTACCACAATAACAAACAGAATATATACTTACAGGTACGTTCCAATAAATTCGACTAATGTAGTGGATATTTTCTCAGGCTAGAAAATAAGCATATATAATGCAAAATATAATTATAAAATATTCAAATGAGTAGTTGCACCATTTACTTGTGATGCACTGTTTGGAACATTTGGTGTAGTAATTAATATTACTTTAGTTTTTTCCCGACACCAAACCGTTATTTCAACACCTCGACACGTGTTTTGATCACCACGTGATCATTTTCAAGAGGAATATCAAACAGTTTGATCTTCCTCTTGCAAATGATCACTCGGTGATCGAAACACGTGTCAAGGTGTTAAACAGCTTGGTTCGGAAAGAAAACTCCAGTAATATTCAGTTGCAGTATTGTTTAAAGACTTCTTCGATTCTCACTTCTTCGATTGACGACTTGTTTATTTTGTGGAAATTCATGTTCACCGAGGATACACTACAAAAACACACTTTTGTCTATTTTCCACTATATTTCTTTATTGTTAGTTATTGTAGTTATTGTTAGTGTTAGTATCAATTATGCTGGTAGAATCTCCGAGAATATTGAAAATTACCTCTCAAAATTCAATTTACAAACATCCTACACATCCAACGGAAATTTAGGAAACATATTATTTAATGCCAAACCTAAATTAGAGAAAGGGAAGAGATCGGGTATATATCGAATAGAATGTGGTGAATGCCCCGCCATATATACAGGCCAAACTGGGAGAAATTCTGATACAAGGTACCACGAACATGTCATTTCAGATAAAAAATCATTAATGTACGAACATCTTCAAAATTCGAAACATAAAATAGATAAAGATAATTTAAAGATCCTACACACATGCGAAAAAGGGAAAATGATGAACCTGTTGGAATCTATGGAAATAAACAGGTCAAAGAAAAATCCCAATTTTATTGTCCTCAACGAACAACTTGATTTAAATAATAGTCCTCTCCTGAACCTATAATTCAGATCCCAAAACCTACATTATATTGAAAGCTTTGTTATGTTCATGGATTTTACAGCTATATGAAACGCAGGTACCGGGTATCAGGTATATCAAATCATTTATGATAGAATAAGCAACATAGGTATAAATTACTCAGATTTAAATGTAATCAGTTAGTTTCGAAAATAGTGTAATAGCTGAAACCGGTCAACAATAAAGAAATATAGTGGAAAATAGACAAAAGTGTGTTTGTTTTTGTAGTGTATCCTCATTATTTAAAGAGTCATATAATTTCATTTTCTTTTTGTTTACCTTTCTAGAAAAGCAATCCGAATATGAATCTTCTCCTTTATTGATATTTCAAAAAATTAGAAATCAGAAATGCAGGAATGGATTTCGGGATTTGAAGTTTCGCAATATTTTGGTTATTTTCCCAATGATTTCAGTCGATTCAGTTAGATTCAATATTTGAATGGTTAATTATTCATTTGCTGAATAATCAATAAACTGGATGGAAATATTGTAATATTTTGGTTCAGTTGAAAATGAGTTCCTTTTCCAGTTCAAAATATCATTATTTCTTCTGATAATTTTATTGACAATTCTACACGTTGGTTTCACTTCAATATTACTACTATTGATCAGAAAAACTTTTCGCGTGTCCCCTGTAATCGGGCTCTCTCTGCTGATGCTGTTATGTAGGTCAAGTAATGTTTGACGCATTGAAATATTCTTGTGAACCAATCACGTGATACTTTTACTTTCTTAGGATCCCCTTGGGCATTTATAAGATAGAATGAATCCAACGTGATATTCCACAAGTAACTTTCTAACAATGAAAAGTGTCAGTACACTGGTATTGTTTTGCGTTTTGGCAGTTGTGGCTGCTCAAAATGGATATAATAGTAAATACAATAACGTAGACGTTGATAAAATTTTAAAAAATGATCGGGTGTTGACTAATTACGTCAAGTGTTTGATGGAAGAAGGGCCTTGTACACCTGAGGGGAGGGAATTGAGGAGTAAGTATTATCAAAATATGTTAAAAATTTTGAAATTTATAACTTTATGAGTTCTCCCCCTTTACATTAATTCATCTAAATATGTATCTGGTAACAGGTTACGGATATAGCAACCGTTATTACGATTCTTCATGATGATGTAACCAACTATTGTTTAGAAAGTTGTTATTTCCTTCAAGCCTTTGATGTCAAGTTCATTTTACTTCAGGTTTTCACAGATGACTTTGATTACATATGTTTATATCGAACATTCTGAAGACGAAAATAAATACACTTTTTGTAGAATTTTTTTTCTATAAACTTCTGCATCAAAATATTTTGTTTGTATATTCCTTGTGAAGGCAAGACAACAAACAATAAATTATGTTCGAAATATTTCGAATTTTTTATGTGTTTTTCCGTCGAAAACTTTCCACACCTCACAACAATAAAGAGCTGTGGTTAGCTTTTGGAATTCGAATATATCTTTATTCTATTGAATGTATTTTTATCAATGATATACATTTTTTTTTTCGATTAATTTACTAATGTAACGTCATATTGGCCGTATTGGCGTGAGAGTATCAGTATTTGGTAGTAGTTTTGAGTTTAAAAATGTATCTGGTTTGACAGAACACATTTTCACAAATTTAACACTGTTCATGAACTCAAAAATATTGAATATTTTGCCATATAATTCAATTTCACTTTTTGTCCAATAGCTCAATACACAAAAACCATTTTATTATGATGAAAATGATCATTCTACAGTACCTCGTGTCAATTGACTGGGCAATACTCTGGATTGTGGATATATCATCAAATATCATTAAATAATGATAATAATTAATTTTATCATAACATCTTTGTTAACATTCGTTTCAATATTCGTTTCAGTTTCAGTATTTATTCGAACTTGAAATAATAATCATAAAGAAGATATAATCTAAATCTTTATATGAAACTGAAAACTTATTGAACAGAGTATCTCATAAGTAATGATCCGAACTGAAATATACCTAGTAACTGTTTGTTACTTTGTATAGTTCATGTTCTTCCGATATATGTATAGTTTTTGAGTTCTAGACCATGAACATATTGGTCCCTACTTTTTTGAGGTAGCTCTGATCGGAAACTGTACGATCATAATGTTAAGAGAAACGTCGGGAAAGCACTGAATTTATCATCATAGCGGCTACAAAAATCGTTGAAAAAAACAAGATTCCAATATTAAGAAAATAAAGTTGAAATCTTATGAATGAAACGTCGCATTGCAAATTGGTTTATATCAGATTATAATAACTTACTGTTCAAGAACTCTTTCATCTGGAGAACTGCGTTTATGTGGAATAAACTACCTGAGAACGTTTTTCCAAATGGATTTAATCTTCTGCGATTCAAATCCAATGTGAATCGCTATTTTCGCACAGGCACCGCTCTGAGAACGCCTTTAGGATTTTTCTGTATTGCTTGTGTTTTGTACTAAAAAAAATTAATATAAGACATTTATTTTGCCGTCTTTCAAATCATTCTGCGGTAGAGCCAATAAATGAAATTTGGTAATTTTAGTTTTCGACGAACATTTCAAAAAGAATCACTTATATTCTCGATATTAAAAATGATTAGTCTATTTCTCCAAAATGGGAAACTTTCATCCAATTCAATCGACCTTGTATGTTAATAGTGGGATCAGCTAAAAAAAACGCCTGTATATTAAGTCAATAATTGAAACCAACAATTCTATATTCAATAACGTATCATGATTTATATCTTTTCTCAAAATGTTTGTTTAGTATTCAGATAACCACAACATAATCAATATTGTTTCTTCTACAATTACCGACAAAATTCACAATAAGCTTGCAATTCACTACGTCTTGTCACCTCTCTTTTTCAGATAATAATGGAAGAAGCATATCATTCACGACTGAATGAATTTCTGTATGAAAGGCTACAGATTTTTGACAAAAAAATATTATTCTTCCAAGTCATTACCACAGCTTCAATTCTGAATTATCAGAATTTTATAATTTGATTTCATAGAATTTTTTAAATAGAAATATAAAATTGTGTCGTGGGAACAAATTAAAACAGAAAGTCATTGCCTCCAACTCATTCAGTAATGACAGAAATCAGTAAACCATGTAAATTTACTTCTGAGTAGACTTTCAGTGTATTTTTAAATACCACCACGGAACGAAATCATTTTCAGACATATCAGATCAAAGAAACATCGTAGTCAATTATCCGAAGTGAAAGAGAGTGTGGTTTTTTTCATTGACAAATTAAAAAGTAATAACAAATCAGAAAGGTAATAACAAAAATCGGAAATAAGGGTTGAGAGAAATCAAGACTGTGGAAGGTTATACCCCCAAAAACCATAAGAAACATTGACTCCTCAACAAAAATGTATTTTAAAAGAAAATAATATATTTTCATTTTTTATCTCATGTGTTTACCAATGAAGATATACTAATTGATTTTCCATACGGGCAGCATCCTTACTTATTATTAATATAAATACTCCTGAATACAAAATGTTGTAGACTGCATTATAATTGGACTTGCTTTCCCGAAGTAGCTTTGCTCGAATCAAAAGAGAGTTTCACCACTGAACCGCTACACTGGAAAAATAATTTGAATGAATTATGATGATTTTCTCTTAGATTTTTGATTTGGTGAGAAGTGCTCATGAGAAGCTATAAATATCTTTTACGAATTTTTGCGATAGTATTTTTGTAAAAATTTTTTTTCCATTTCATTTCTGCTCTGATTGTTTTGGAAAATGTATCATTCTCAGCCTAGCATGAAGCCTCAATTTTCCAGTTACTTATGTGAACAGTTCACAAGCTGATATATTCTGAGCCTCCAAACACAACTAGGAATTCGTATGAGTCACTATGGAATTTACATCAGATTCTAGAATTTCAATATATGAACATCTATGAAGAATTGAGTTGTTGACCGAATTTTGAATCAGATAACTTCCCAAAAGGGCCGCTGGTCCAACAATTTCACATTCAAACAGTATTGCTCTTGAAACGATTTTGTTGTCACCAACCAAAGCATATGTTTATTGAAAACATTCGATTCCAAAAATTATACTAAAAAGTATTTGTCTTCAAGTTTCATATTTCATTTTTATTTTTCAAATATTTGTTGAATTTTAAAGAAGAATGTTTTCAAATGAAATGTCTAGAAGAAGATACTCAATATATCAATCAATCAAAATATACTTTATTGACCAAGAATAACAATTCTCATGACAAAGCATACAGTCACCATATTCAAATACCCAGAGTTATTACTAGAATTTCAGTATTACTTTTTTCCAGAAACACTTCCAGATGCTCTGAAGACCGGATGCGATAAGTGCAATCCAAACCAAAGAAGTACAGCAGAAAAGGTTATGAAATATCTAATGACCAAGAGAGCCGGAGACTGGGAGAGACTCACAAAGAAATTTGATCCTCAAGGACTCTACAAGAAAAGATACCAGGAGCAATTGGAGAAGGCAGGCAAATCTGCATGATGGATAATAACATCTGAGTCAATGTCATTATAATTGTAGAGATGTTGGTTGTTACGAATGCTATTATAAAAATAGCTGCATATTGTTTGGCTGTTTCTGAATATTTCAACTGTTATCAAAAACAAAAATGTAAGATCCGTGACAATCGGTAATGCTTTCTAATTTGTTACAAAATGTGATTCATCTTCATTTCTCACATCTGAACTCGGTGAAGAAGTCAGTATTACTTTTAATAATATATGTATTGTTGCATCATCCTCAATATGTTGTACCATACCTCATTGTATATATCTTTCAAACATTTAATGTACTCCTGAGATGTATCGCTCTGTCCACAAATATGTATAATTTTCTCATGAATCATGTGTAAAACTCTCTTATATTCAAACTATAAAATAAAACAATATTTACATGAAGTATGAAAATATGTGAAACTTTATAATTATTGAATTTTCATCAAACACGTTCAGTCACTTCAACTGGCTGTACATTATCATTGGTTTTGTTAAAAAAACTCAGGTCCATTTAAAAATTTAGTGAATTGATAGTTATCAGGAATCATCATAATCAAATTATGAACCCTAAGCAATCCAGCGTATATCAAACTAGTACCGATGGTTAGTTTCCTGTACTTGATATTATAGTAATATACACTGGATATTATAATAATATACACTTGATATTATAATAATATATAATTGATATTATAATAATATACAAACATTTTCCAGACAATATTAAAGTATTATTCGCCAGTGGGAAAAACTTTATCCACTACCTTCATTTCAGTTTCAGTTCATCGTTTTGATCAAGCTCATTACAAAATACCTTATAACATTGTAGTCATAATAAATTTATTGGCATGTTGTTGAACTGGTCGTACAAGTTTCGAAATAATTATTCAAACGCAGAGGAAAAAGTGGCTTTCAAGGAAAACTGACATTACATATAACTTCTTGTTAACTAAATCAACTGAGTACTGATTCAGCTCTCAATAATAACCCTCCAATGAATGGCAGTATAATGATATCGATATATTTTTCATTGAATTATTCACATAACGCAGTACAAAAATTAAATATCTTAGTGCAAATAGAATTATTCATATAACATACATACATTTCAGGTACGGATTCAACAAGAAAACTCAAATATTGATTTCTCCTTGGTAAACTATCGTGATAGTTCTTTCTCACAGCACAACTCTAACACTTTTCTCAACGCGGACTTCATTGATTTAAAGATTTCATGGAAGCCAAAATTAGTAAATCAAATGAGTGTTGAAAAGATTCGCAGCTTTGTTATGTGGAAGTGTTTCGTTGAATTCATTCAAAACATTAAGTTCCAACTGTACAATCATATTGAAATTAATATCATTCACTGATTTTCGTAGAGATATTGGTAAATTTTCGTTTTGAGGGCACCCGGCGATTTTGAAAAAAATTTTGAGTGTACTTACGTATTTTGATGCGTATATTACAAATCCGAAAGAAAAAAGGGGTGCTCTCCCTTACTTACAAAGTTACGGCCCTTCAAAATTCAGAAAAGGGCGACTTTTCAGCCTTCTCTTTTACATAATAAACTATTAAAAACACAAGCATTCATTCACTAGGTTACCTTTACACCTTATTCCTCCTTCTTTGACACTTTTCACTTCAGTAATCAACATTTTTCCAATAAAAATATAAAAAAATGTACGGAGCTGGTTTTTGGTTACATATCTCTGTATTTTACGTTTTTAAGGTTAATGGCAAGGTTGGTACGGCTGATGCAGTAAATATTCCTAAAGTAATTAAAATGTTTTTTACCTTCATTCTTTAGATCGAAAATAGGTTTTTGGTTATGAATTACGAATTTGGAATAGGTAGTAGGCGGCAGCAAATACCAACCGCTTCTTTCTGAACTGTCACTAGTAACTAACCTAGATATAAAAAAATGTCACCAGGAGAAGCATTCGTTTTTAAATTGAGGAGGAATGAGGTGTAAATGTGGCCTAGTGAATAAATGCTTGTATTTTCAAAGAGTTCATTTTGTAAAAAAGATGGCTGAAAAGTGGCCCTTTTCTGAACTTTGAAGGGCCGTAACTTTGTAAATAAGGGAGAGCGCCGCTTTTTCCTTACGAATTCGTAATCTACGCATCAAAATACGTAAGTACAGTCAAAAATTCACCGAGATATTTTTGATAAATTGATTTAGGCTTTCGCGGCCGAGATTTTCATTGTTACGATCTTCATTCGTGTTCGAAGGCCGTCGTGGTTTGGAACTGTATTTCAACGAACATAAAACAGACCGACTTTCTGAAAGAAGCTGATATTTTGACCAACGAATTTTCGACTGAAAATTAGGGTGCTTTTTTGATATCAAGTCAAAATAAGGTGAAACTATAAATATCTTGAANACAAATAAATATCACAAATGTCACAAATAAATGTAGAGTCATGTAACAAAATGAATAAAAACTGAATCATCACATTTACACACATGAACATATTTACAAATATGATTGTATAATATAACTTATACTTGTCAATTTCACAAAAAAACAGGTGTATATGAGACAAAACAAAATATTTGTCAGGTGTATATGGGATAAAACAAAATACTTACACTACACAAAAAGTTTACACAATGAGGAAATAATTTAGATTCCTCATTCCTCCTATTTTCCCTTTGACAGGTCATTTATTTCTATTTATAAACTCATCTATACTATAAAAAGCATTCAGCATCAAATATTTTTTTATTTCATTTTTAAATGAAGATAACGTCATTTCTTTCATAGGCTGAGGAACACAGTTATACAAAATAATACAGTTATAGTATAGAGAGTTTTTGAATGCAGATGTTTTATGCCCAGGTATCGACAATAATTTTTTATGTCGTGTATCGTACATGTGCGTTGTCATCTACCCAACAAAGTTTCCATTGCTTTTTGCTTCTGGTTTTCAACCATTTTTAATTTTCACAATTGACATAATTTATGGACACGGAACCAAAGTAGTGGATCTGTATCTGTAGAGTAGAGAGGGTGAGTGTAAGCCCACGCACTTAGGCCACATGTGACCCATTGTACATCCTCCCAATAAATGTTGGCTCCGTGCCTCTGTTCAAGATTGTTAGATCTTTCTGTATTATATATTCGTATAGTGACTTACCTCGGGCGTTGATATCCTTGCTGCCCCAGCTCACGTGGTCACAGTTAGAGTCGCAACCCAATATGAGCTCCACTCTCTGGTTGAGGCAGTGGTCCACTAGTACTTCCATTTCTCTGGTCGGTGGTAGGATATGCATGAATGTTGTGTCTAACAACAGTATCTTTGTGTAAAGTATGAGGAAGCATTATTCCTCTTACACTCTTTCCTCTTACACTCTTTCGGCTGAGCACGCAGATAATGGATTATGGAGTATGGAAACCTATAATGGATTATAAACCTAGTTTCCATGGAGAAAATATATTTTAAAAATTCAGAAGTATTAAACAGAGGATGTTTTCTCAACCACTTTAATTTGTAACTGATGTTACTACAGTTTCATCCTTAAAATGATTGATTTCATTAGCCTTTATATAAAACCACTGTAGGTAATAACAGAAGTACTTGGCTCAATTGTATTAGCTGAATTTTGTTTATCCGTGACAATGTGGATATGCTAATTTGAAAACCGGTGAGTAAACTAGATCGATTCGATTATTTAACAGGTTGCACCCGCAATTTCATTGCTTGTGAATTTTCAAGGATTTCCAAGGTTGAGTTCGCAACCCTTACTTGAATAGTGTAAAATTTCCGTACCGTTTAGATTCGGCAACTTGTGGTTGCATCCCAAGGAATGGTTTGAAACAGTAGAATCATTTTCACCTAGTCTGAAGGACCTTTCATGTTCAGCATATTGTTTTGAGAAATTTCGAACAAATTGTCCCACATAAACATTATTACACTCCGAACACTACTTAAGCTTATGAACTACAGATTTCTCCAACTTGTCCACCTTATCTTTTGTATTGAAAAAGAAATCAGATAACCTGGCATGTGTATGGTCTGAATGACACTTATACATTGTTTTTTCCGATGAAACCTGCGATTATCTTTGTTTTTCTACAAAAAATATATAAGAGTTACCCATCTCATGATTTCTGATTGATTGATCTGGGGGTATGTTAATCTGTGAGTGAATTTACGGCTTTGTTTCCTGACTAACTTCTAGATTGTGTTTGCGTTGAAACCATTATTATTGCCTATCTAATGTTCGTAGCTAGATTGTTAGCAAAGGTAGTGAGAATGCTCTATGCAACATTGAATTGTAAGCTGCAAATTTATGACTGTTTGGATGGAAATAATTACTTACATTGATTTCAAATTTATTCTGATGGTGTGTAATGGTCGGGTCTAAGAAATATATCTGTGTCTCTATCTTTATTTCGAGTGTGAACTGAATGTTTCTATTGAGATCATTCATGAATGTCATAAATTGGTTCAGCGGTTGTGTAGTAGGTACCTCTGACAATTCAATATTGCAAATAGGATTCTCACTACCTCTGTCTGCTAACAATCTAGCTAGGGAGATTAAAATGATTACACAGATGGGCCATAATAACGGTTTCTATCTAACGTCACTTTCCCTCGATGGTGAGGTCTTTCCATTTGAAACGGATATCTTGGCATTGCCCTTGATAAAAAACTCACCTGGAACGCTCACTTGAAAAAAGTGTTACACAAAGTCAGACTGTTCCTATGGACATGTCGAAATATTTGTGGTAGAATTTGGGGTTTAGGTCCCAAACAAATCCTTTGGATTTATGTGATTGTCAGACCAATGATCACTTATGATGCAATTGCCTGGTGGCCGAAGGCTTCACAGAAGCTCTGGCTTACAGAGACAGGCTTGTCTGACCATCAGTGGTGCCATCAATACCACACTGTCAGCGGCCATGAAAATCTTTCTAGATCTACCTCCTCTCCACATTTTTCTGGAGAGAGAGGCTAGATGGACTGCATATAGGCTTGTGCACATTGCCAATTGCACAAATCAATTCAATGCAGAGTGCAACAGACTATTGGTTGACACTGGAAATCACAGCATTCTGGAAATGACCTCTGAATCCATGCCTCCAACTGTTAACTACGAACTGCCTTATAAAGGTACTGTTTCCGAGTAGACAGGGCTGGATCCTTCACGAGAAGAAAATATTAGGAGCAGATAGTTGTTGACTCACAGATGGATCAAAAAAAACCTTCCGGTTCTGGTGCAGGTGTTTTCAGTCGCAAACTCAGGACAGATATATCAACCTGCCTAGGAACCTATGCGACTGTATTTCAAGCAGAAATTTACGCTATTGAATTGTGTACGGAGAGATTGGAAGGATCCAACCTCATACATGAGTCAATAAAAATATTCTCGGACAGTCCAGCGTTGAAAGCTCTTGGCTCCTACCGAGAAACGTCTGAATTGGTAGCAAATTGCCAAAAATGACTCTCTTCTATAGGAAGACTCAACAGACTGTCTCTGGTTTGTATTCCTGGCCATACTGGCCTGGAAGGAAATGAGGCTGTCGACTCCCTTGCAAAGGAGAATGTTGCAAGCAGCTTCATCGGACTAGAACCTGTCATTAGCATCGCTTTAGGCTTTGCCAAATAAACATTGAACACCTGGATGACAAGAAGATTTATGGACTTCTGGCAGAATCTTCCAGGATTGGCTCACTCTAAGGCGTTTATTCACCCTTTGAAGCTTGATACCAAACAGATATTGGACTACAGTAGGAATGATCTACGATGTCTAATAGGCCTTCTTACAGGTCACTGTCATTTGAATCATCATATGCAGAGACTCGGACTGATGGAAGACAGTGTGTGTCGCCTCTGTTTGGAAAATGATTAAACAGGAGGCACATATTTTGTGCCTGTCCCGCTGGGGAACGAATCAGTTTTTTTTGGGTTCGGCAAACCGTACTCTTACCATCTGACCTGAAAGACCATTGACCTGAGAAACCATGGGTTTCTTCAGAAAAAACGATATACAGGTGGCATTCAGACCACATGCCAGGTAATCTGATTTCCTTTTCAATGACAAAGATACGGTGGACAAGTTGGAGAAATCTGGAGTGTATAAGCTTAAGTAGTGTCCGGAGTGTAATAGTGTTTATGTGGGAGAATGTACTCGAAATTTTTCAATACGGTATGCTGAACATGAAAGATCATTCAAATTACACGTTTTCAAACCATTCCTTGGGATGCAACCACAAGTTCCCGAATCTAAAGGATACGGAAATGTTGCACTATTCAAGGAATGGTTTCAAACTCAATTATTTGGAATCCTTGGAAATTCATAAGCATGAAAATTTCGGGTGCAATCTGTTAAATGATCAAATCGATCTAGTTACAAATTAGCGTATCCACATTGTCGCAGACAAACAAAATTCAGGTACTCAATTAAGCCGAGTAACCTGTTATTACCTACAGTGGTGTTATATAATGGCTAATGTAATCAATCGTTTTAAATATAATGTATACGTTTGAGAATGTCCTTATAAGACGATGCTGCAGCAACGTTACTTAGAAATAGAAGTGATAAAAACATTGAAAGTTTCAATTCTCATTTTTCATGACGATTTTATACCACGTAGTAACAGCTACATATATCTTTTCATCATTTGAGGTTTTTTCAATATAGAAATAGGTTGTGGAGTACCTTCAAGAAAGATTTTTGAATTTCTAATAAACTGATGGAGATGCTGATCACAAAATTCAGTCGAGAACACGAACAGTCCAGTTTTACTTCCAAAAATTATTTTTTTCTTACAAAAATTTTATACCTTCTTGGTATTGTTCCGTGAAAATTAGTTTCATATACAATTGTTATCAGCGCTTGGAATAAAATGGAATCCTTCATGCTTCAATTATGAATAATCAGATACAAAAAACCCCATTTCGACAGATCAATCGATAAGGTGAACAAAATGTATTTTTTGTAATTCTTGACAACAGCCCAGCCTATTAGAAAATTAATTTCTGACGTGTTCGAACATCTGTTTTTGAATTATTGTATCGCAAATTTTTTCAGTAGTCTTTGTTTTTGAGAATACCCCATAAGATATAAATTGATGAAGTGAAATGGGGCGATTTCGCTTACCATTCCAACGCACTTCTCCTTCTTTCATCTATTCGGGAATACTGGGTTTGAATACTCTCTTACAGGTTTCGTTAGGTAAACTCAATTTTTAAAATAACGCTATAAGAAAAAATCTAATGTGGTGAAGTTTGGTGATCCCCCAGATCTATATTTGGGAATACTGTATGTACGTTCTTTCACAGAATAAAATACGTTTGTTATTATAGAAATGAGATATATTCGACTGAAATTTCACATACCTGGTTGGTTCTTATAACAATGCACGATCAATTGAAAACCGTCATTATTCCATTTGGTTGATGCTACAAAATAGCGGGTTGTCATTTTCATAGTAACCACAATTACATGGATTTCAGAAAAGAGTTGAGGACCCAGATAGTTGAAAACTTGAAGCCTTGTAATAATGGTACATTAGGACGTCTCAACCAAAAACACGTAAAATAAAATAATGGTGAAAGATATTTCTGAAACCAAGCTCTCACTGAAGCGTAATATTCATAAGCTAAAGAACTACACGTAAAATAAAATAATGGTGAAAGATATTTCTGAAACCAAGCTCTCACTGAAGCGTAATATTCATAAGCTAAAGAACTGAATTCATGTTCTTTTCAGAATAGAAAAATACCTCTAGTAACAACTGATCATGATTAAGCATGGTACTCAATTTATATTTTATCATTTTTGATATTAAATGAATATTTTTGGTTGAAGCTTGCTGCACAGATTGTTAACAAAATGAAACGTATTTACATGCTTTTGCAAATTTAGTGAAATTATCCAGTACCAACTTCCATGAACATATAATCTCACAAAGACTTCGCAGGTATTTCTCGTTCCTCCAGCAGCAGGATCATGCTGAAATAATTTGAATAGAACACATACATACCGGTTTGAAAGTATAACTTCTCATCAGTTCAGGAAATATCCGACCCAAACAGCAAAAGTACCTGGAACTCTAATAATTTCAACGCGATTCGGCAGAACTTTGAATTCGATGGAAGTACAATATTGAATTATAGTCATACACTATGATATTCTGAAGATAATAGGCATAATTACTTTTTAGCAGTATTAATTCTCTATTTTGAAAAATTAAAGTTCATCTTCAAATAGCTTTACATGTCACTATAACTAGATCAATATATTTTATATCAATTATACCAATCGAGATAATCGAGATAAGTCATTACTTTGAATTGCAGATGTGATAGATTTCCTCTACACATTCATAATCAGATAAGAAACCCTGATATTAACCCATTGTAGAAATTGAAACAACTTGCTACTAACTAAATCAGTCACTATGAAAAAAGAGAAATAAAACTTTCTTTGTTTTTTTATCACTTGTATTTGTAACTAACGTTACTGCAGTTTCATTCTATAAGAACATTTTCGAACTGATATAACAAAAAGTTTATTGTATTAGTTTGAGAATGCAATAAAAAGTTATTGTATTACTTTGAAAATGTCCTTTATGAATACAAGTGATAAAAAACACAGAAAAACATGTTTTATTTCTCGTGATGATTCCCTACCACGTAGTACCGCGTACATCCATTAATCAATCAAATCAGTCACCGTTTGTATCATATGCCGATTAGTTTTGAAATATACTTCCCGACAGTGTTGCTAGCAACTGAAATTTTGGAACATTTCAATAAATCGCAAAATAAGTGAGCTTTATCATCACTCAATTATTCAAAATCATTCATATTATTTTCGAAACTAAAACACAATTTAACTTGATTTATTTCAGCTGTATGTCCTGCAGTTGATGGCAGAAACGCTGTATATATTGCTCATGAAACCAACTGCGCCAAATTTTATCAATGTTCTAATGGTATCCCATATCTGTTCGATTGCCCTGTCGGTTTGGAATTCAACCCAACCTTAAACGTTTGCGATTGGCCATGGGCAGCTGGATGTCAAACTTCGTCTACAAGCGCTCCCACTACAAGTGAACCAGATTCCACAGAAGAACCCGATTCTACAGAAGAACCAGATTCCACAGAAGACCCCAATTCTTCGGATAAATCCTCTGATTCAAGTTCAAGTTCATCGGAGTCTGAGTCTTCATCGTCTTCCGAGAGTGATTCTTCCGAAAATGATTCTGAAGAAATCGTTTCACTGCGATTACAAGCGAAGTGTTCAAATTTGGAAAATGTGTATATGACATCACATCCGAAATATCAAAAAAAATATGTGATTTGTTATTTTGGAGACCCTATTATAAAAGAATGTCCAGCAGATTTTTCTTACGATAGCGATATTCAAATATGTGTCAGAAAAATTATTGATTCTGTCTGATATGGAACTGTATTATTATTATTCAATGAGAAAATTGATGTGAACTAAATATATGAATATGAATAAAACAGAATTACAGTTACTCAAATACTCCGTTTGTTCCTCTTCAAAAAGTTTTATAATTACTGCCATTCCAATCGCTATATGGGCTTGTTATTCAGAATAACAATTTTCATTCATTGGAATAAACCCTAGTGAGTTTATGATAAAATATTATCATTGGATTAAACCCAGGTAAGTATCAGGTCAGATATTATTAATAATTCTTCGAAGCCCTTCGATACCTTAGACTGTTATTACGTGACGGTAAGTTCAAAAATTGATATATGCTCTTCACAGTTTATAATTTATCAGATTCACTATCTTCGATTCGAATTAATTTCCTCATTTCGAAAGGAAACACGTAGTATTTTCATTAAACCACTATAAATAACTGATATTATTTCAAAGGAATCTTTTCAAGCCTCAGATGAAATAAATTTATTGCATTTTTCAGTTTTTGAAGGAATTTGATATGATCTAGAATTTTTCTGAGTTTCATACTGATAAAATAACGAATTAGCAATGTACCTTGTATATGTGTCACACGGTATATCAATTTAATCATTTTCTATATAACCATTTCCACATCCATTGAATGACTTTCTCACAATCTATTGTTTTTATAATGTTAAAGAAATTATTTTTTCATTCCTCTTTTAGATGAATGCAGATCCTTCCAAATCAACGCATCAAGTCTCGGCAGAAATGGATGTGCCACAGACGAGAGTTTGGAGGGAATTCAAAATAAGTGGTTTGAAATGTTAATAGATACATAATTCACAAAAATTACATCCAGGTGATCCTGAGAGAAGGATGGAATTTTGTAGCTGGTTCTCAAATAGGGTTAACCCTATAAACTTATTGAAAAACATTATTTGGACCGACAAAAGTACTTTTTCGAATTGTGGTGTTTCTATAGAAATAATGAGCATATTTGGACTGAAAATAATCTACGGCACTTCAGAAAAGTCAGACCACAAGTTCGGTTTCGTTTGAATGTGTGGGCTGGAATTTATAACGACCGAATACTTGGACATCATTCTTCTCCAATACTTTGAACGGAGAAACCTATCTCTGTTTCTTAAGAAAAGAATTCGAAGAATATATGGATACGTTTCCCCTTGTTTATCAAAACAGCTGCTGGTTTCAGCAGCTGGAGGCTCCTGGAGGTTCCTCCACACAATAAAAGGGAGGTTTGCGAATATTCACACCAAAGATTTCCTAATAGGTGGTTACGAAATTCTGGACCAGTGAGGTGGCCGGCAAGGTTACCTGATCTTACAGTTTTGGATACTTTCTTGTAAGGCACTTCAAAGAACAGAATCTATATGACACAGTGAGTGTCCTTAGAGAAAATATCATCACGCAATTCAGATCAATCAGAAGAAGGAATATTGTTAGGGCTGTTCTTAATTTGAGTCGACGAGCGGTTTATGTATTCAAGACAAGGTCATCATTCCAAACACTTATTATGAAACTTTTTGTGGATTTTTAAAAAGCTCATGATTTCCTTCTAAGTTTTTGAAACGCACCGAACTCAGCCAAGTGTTTGTTCTAGATACCGAATAATGTTCCATCCGGCTGTTGTCTTCCTGGAAATGATTCAAAATAAATGTGTGCTTTGTTCGTACTATTCCTATCAAATTATAAATAAAATTTCAACATATCTCGTTTTTCTCCATTTGAGAAGTTTTCCGTTTGATGAATTCTGACAACTAGTGTTTATTAAACAAAAATTTTCGATGGCGTCGTTACCATCTCAGATGAAGTTGTTTTTTTTAATACCTGTGGGTTCAGAAGAGCAAATCATAACAAATTATACATCAATGAAATCAGAATGGGAAGCACTATTTTTCTGTATAAGAAACAATATGGCGCCCATAATAGAAAATAAAGTTGATGATGATTGCCAGAAGACGAAATGTCGGATAGTAAATCTGAACATGAAAACGTGTAGCTAAAAAAAGGTATCAATGAAAATGTATTTTTGGTTTTCAGGTTTGTTGTCGAATAACATTAGAAAAAAATAAAAAGAAAAACGTCGATTTTCTGTTTTTTTGCGGATATTTCCGAATATATTTGGAATTTCCCAAATTTAAAAACAATATTTTGTTAAGGACAAAAAACGCAACTTTGCACTTATTTAAGCTTCGACGTATCTCCTGTTGTTTAGTAGATTCCACTGGTGGGGGGTCGAATTTCTATTACCTACACTGTATAACAAAATTTCTAAGAAGATAATGATTTGGAAAAAATGATATTTGAATATCATTATTATTATTATTGCTCACTTAATTTTTTCTACCGAATGAAGATATGTATACAACTTTGATACAACTTATAATAAACCACTGTAAATTATTGAGAAAAGTCAATTTTTATATTATAATGATTTACAACAATCATTCGTATATTCGTATCTTACGAGTATATCTGATGTTTCACTATTGATTTCTGAAGCCTATTCCCAAGCTTCATTACCATTTTTCTGTTGCTCGTGACCTCTTTCGACTGAATTTCAGTTTTTGGGTTCTCCCGGAGAGTAAAATGTTTTAATGTGTTTGGATATCTCACATCTATAGAGAAATCGTTTCATGAATCACAAATATATAGTCAACCAAAGTTTCAGCCAAAACTACTGAACAGTATTTTATAGCAATATTCTCAAAAAACGTTCCAGGTGATTCTTCATAATGACATTTTTTTCAATAATTATAAACCTTTTCAAATAAATGGAATACTGAATGTCCAGTGAAAGCAATAGTGAAAACCACTACTGATCAGTTGATCTAATTTTGATGTTAGCGAGCACAAACGCACAGACATAGAAACAAATATTTCAAAAATCAGAGTTCTGTATTCTATCGCGGTATAAAGTCTTTCATCAATAGTTTTTCTTGAATAACTTTTATGTTCACACATAAATCAGTTACACCTTTATCGTTTAAAATGACAAAAACACTGCATCATCGGAAAATTAGTCTTTATCATCTCCTCCTGATGATGATAACTTAGTAAGCGAAACATTTATTAAGAGACAGTGTTTTCGTTCTACTATAGGGAAAGTATTTACTTCAGATACCAGTACGTATCACGCCAGAGGTTTCAATCCAATTAAAATTGTTTTTCATCGCTAAATTCAACCAATCATACACTTTATTAATTTGTGCAGTAGGAAGATATAAAATCACCACATTTCAAAAAAAGATGCAGATCATGTAACTGTACCTACAATTAGCTCCAGATAATAACATCCGTGATGCGGTTGTAACGAGAATATTGATATGTATGGATATTGCATATAGAGCAAGTAATATCTTGGGAAAGTTAGTTAAATATAATAAATACAAAACATCCAAATAAGAAGTATAATAATTTAATTTCTGAACTTTTCCTAAGGTATATGTTGGTCAAACTGGTAGAACATTTAGGAATCGCATACAAGAACATTATATGAGCTATGTAAATGAGAAAACAATTTCAACACATTCGAATCATCTTTTAGGAGAAAATCATATCTTCAACAGATATTTTGAAATTTTACATACAGAAAATAAAGAATCAAAACTCTTGAAAGCAATGAAAATTAATAAATATTCTGTTCTGTTGTATAATTATAGTTGAAGTGAATAGTTTAATTTCGTAACTTGTTCACATTCCAACCCCAAAACAAAATTTTTCTAGATTTTGTATCATCACATTTTTTGCCTGAGTGAGCCTTTACCAAAGAATCGTTTTGGAAAATATACGGAACATTTGGAATAGTTGTTATTCAGACTTTTCATTGTACGACTTTATTAAGATGGCTGCCATCTTGAGCTGGTTTATTTTTCTCAGTATATACTTCATCATGAAAAATGCTTTTTGATTTCAGGAAAAAGAAAGAGGCTGGTTCAGAAAATACTTCATTTCAAGATTTCCACTTAACAGTTTCACAAAAACGCAATACGTGTTTCGCCATACAATGGATTCTTCAGGTCATTTGAAAATATTTTGCCAAAACTCAATAGCAACTTTATTGTTATATTAGACAATGTCGCGTATCATTCTAGGAAACTGGAAAAATTCAAGCTACAGCACCAAGAAAATTTGATATTTAAAACTGGTTGCATTGTAAATGTATCAAATTTGAAGATACATTAATTAAAGTGGAACTTTCGCAATAGTTAATGAGTAGTGCGTAAGTGGGACGGTAGCCTGGTGGGTTGACGTGAGTGGTCAGTTCCACATAGCAATCAATCGCTGTGCGAACCGGTGGTTAAAACCGCATAGCCAGACGATCGATTTTCACTTCCAACCCTTGTGAGGAATCACACTTTAGAAGGTAAGACCTCGTTAGTCCTTAGCTCGCACAAGTTTTGACTTTTGAGAGTTGTCGCTCGTAAGGGGGGGGCGGCAGCTGCTTAAAAAAAAAAACAGGTTTCAACAGATTTTTCAACAGACATGAAAAAATATATTATCGATGGAATGGCTTCAGTTCAAAATGAAATTGCTTTTAGACTACCACCATATCACAGCGGCCTTAATCCCATTGAGTTAATTTGGCTGATATAAAAAAATTTAGTTGCGGAGCATAATACTAAATTTAAATTTGCTGACATGAAAAACATCCCTCAATATGCGATAGCTACCATCACATCAGAAAAGTGGAGAAAAATGCGCTAATCACTTGCATCAAAAAGGAAGTAAAAAATGTGGCACCAGTCATTCAAAGTGTTCAACTGCTATTGCAATCTAGTACAGTCATCTATATCGATAAGAGAGGTGTATAACTTCAAATCATATGCAAACATTAATATATTGCAGTATAATGTGTTGCATAAATCATTTATGAAAAGTGAAAGAAGTAAAGCTCTAAGGTTAGTGGCAGAATAAATATTTGAAGAGGAATCATTATAGTAGACAGATACGAATATAGATTTCATTGAAACCCATACCAAAAAGTTTATAAATGAGAATCGCCTGACTAATTTCATCGAAAGCTTTCGAGAATTATGTGTATAACACATTAACCTGCTCCTTACGATCCAGTGTTTCACATAAAAACTGATCAAAAACAGCCAAATGACTGATTGTGGATCTATAACACTGGCCAACAAAATTTCATCCGTTTTTTGTCACATGAAAACTAATATCAAATTTTGAATCTACTTAAGCCACCCACCAATAATGTAGCAATTAAAAAAAAATTACACATCAAGTTTTCCTTCCACATCAAAACATATATTTTCATGAGAAATACAAAAATAAACTACACTCAGAATAAATAATCGCTTGATGTACAATAAATACTTATAATTTTCGTGTATATTTGGCTTCTGGTAGGTCCCTTTTAAGACTCCAACAATAATCTGGTAGCATTCCTGGACTAAATTTCCCTTGATAACGCTTCTCCATAAGCGAAATATTCTGATGAAACTTCTCTACTTGTTCGTCACTCACAGCACCCAAATTTGCGGGAAAGAAATCCAGATGAGAGCTCAACATACATATGTATTTTTTACGACGTATTACACACCGAAGCATTATATGACATTATAAGTCCATGTATTGTAGTTTTTGTAGTTTTACGCTTCATGATTTTAGACAACAGTCACAAAACATTTCCAGGTGATTATTTCCTGATCATTAAGTTTTTTTCCAAAGCTCTCATCCTTAATTAGTTCTCGTATTTGTGGGCTTACAAATATTATCTCTTTAATTTTTGCGTCGCTGCATTTGGGAAATTTCTCTTTCAGATATAAATGTCCACTACCAACTTTGCGCATAGCTTTTACAAAAATGTTTATCAGGCCGAGCGTTATGTGCAACGGTGGTAAAAGTATGTCATCAGGATTCACTGAAGGCTCATTTTCAACATCTTCAAGGCCTAGAGTAAGTGACTTACACTTGGGCCACACTTTTTTTATATAGTGACATTTTCTGTCTCTTCTGTCCCATTCGCAAATAAAACAGCAAAATTTTGTGTAACCAAGCTGTAGTACAAGCAAAAGTTAAACAATATCAAAATTGCCACCAATTTTCGAAGCATGTTCACTGTATTTAATTTTTTCAAGAAGAAATCTCATATTTTCGTGAGCCTCTTTCATATCAGAACCATGAGCAACCAGCACTCAAAAGATTTCGTTTCCATTATGCAGCAAAACTGCTTTCAAACTAGTTTTTAAGGACTCGATGAACAATCGCCAATGACTTAGATCATATTCAAAATTCAATAAATTCATCACAACAGAAATATTATTTCAATAGAGTAAATGATCTGCTGTAGGAAAGTAAGGTTTTATTTCGTCGTCTCGATGTCGAAAATAAGAAACTTTCGGAAGTAATTTCCAGTGGTTTAATGTAGACTCCAAAATCTCAGTCTGTTTTTTATACAGATTCAAATCACGAACTAGATCGTTTAAATCACTTTGTCTCAATAAGTACGGTTCTTTTGAAGTTTGCGAACCACAACTTGGGCCACTATCTTCATGTTCCTCACGCAAACTTAGAACAAATTTCGGACTAAAATCCCGACTTTCTGGTCAAATTGGAGGCTTCGGCACAAGCAGTTCGGCACTATGTAGAATGGGTCTGTTGGCCGAAGACAAGTTTGGATTTTGGATAGTATATTTGGACTTCGTTGTAATGTCTTTTTTAATTCGAACAAAAATAACAATCACATAGATAAATGATCCTAGTAGGAGTCTCATACATGGTATACAATATTCATGTAGGACCTAGGATTTATCTACATGCTGCACAGAAAATCCAAGATAGTCTAAACAGCATTGTTCAATTGATGGGGTGAAATTTTGAAGCTGGGATTTAAAGCTTAATTCTCCACACACATACCAAAAGCTGTCGGGGATATTAAAAAACTTTCATGGCATATTTGCGATGTTCCTAACGAAAATAAATTGTATGTTAGTTGATGCAATATTTATATAGCCGTTAAAATGACGTTATTTAAACAAATATACGTATGTATCTAAGTTCAGAGATGTCATAAAAAAACTGGATGTGATTGAAAGAAAATTATTATATATTTATAATGAGGGTACGCCAACATAAACAAAAAAACAGCACAAAGTTAATGTGACAAAAACAGTGCTGACCTGTGTAATTCACGCAACCATGTTGGCGATTGGAAATAATACGTTTGGGTGACAGGTGAGTGCGGTTGTATATAATCACCTCTAAGAGCTTCGCAAAGTTGCTGAGGAAGTGAACATGAAGTTGTCTGGGAGGTTTTTTTAGAAGGACAAAACACAAACACACTGGAAAATCCTTAAGGCGCTCTCAGAACGGTGCCACTGCGAAACTAGCGATTCACATTGGATTTGAAACGCTGGAGATTAACTCCATTTGAAAAAACGTTCTCAGGACATACCTCAAACGCAGGAAATATTAGAAGTGAAGTCTTTCAATAGCCAGAATCGAATTGTTGATGAATCTAACGACTTTGAGGAGGTGTATAGAACATTGATCGACATTATCAGCGTAAGATGTGGAACGTGATTGAGGTATGTTATCTACAAAAATCTGAAAGTTTTCCGTCATGAAACAACTACTGTTTCCACAGGTTGGACTCTAGGAAAAGTTGTATTCATCAAAATAAAAATCAACAAATACAGCCCTCTCAGTTGATCTACCTATACATCAAACTTCCATAATTCATCACTTTGAAGAGGGGAGTTGTTAATGAGAGAAATGACCATATGCATGCCACCATCGCAAACGATAAGTTCTGAAGTAGGATCATATCCATCCTTCAGAGATGTACTCAATTTTGAATTATTGACTGTTCTGTAATTTCGATGTCTTCGTAAAACATTTTTTGAAAGCTCGAAATTTCCTTTGGACACATCAAAAAACAGAAAAACAATAGCAAGGTATCTGAAATAATTTGTGCGGTTCTGTCTGGAATTTGGTGAACTCGGATAAACTTTGTTACTCACTGACGAATGCCTAAGTGATATGTAATTTTTCGTTGGAGTAAGTTCCGACTCTGTTAATGTTGATTCTTCCGAAAGCTGTTTATGGTGCGGGTTACTTAAATTTTTCCGACAAATATTGGTTTTTTGACAAACGTTCTGTTTTTGTTCCGGTGCAACAAGTATACCTGCCACAGCAGGATACTTGTTGCACAGGACACCTGCCACAACAGGTATACTTGTGATGCACTGTTTGGAACCTTTGGTGTAGTACTGATAATCACTGGAGTTTTTTCCAACACCAAACCGTTATTTTAACACCTCGGTATACGTGGTATAGGTGGGTTTATAATACCGAGTCCACTCAATTTTTGTATGGCAAACGGGTTGCAAACAAAGAATTTTGGGAGTGTTTGGGTTATTTTATATTAGAAGTCGCGTGCGATTGGATATTCGATCAAAATGACTTTTTGAAACTAATGACTATGTTCATTCATTTATATACAATTGAAATTATTATGACATTTAAAATAAAACCATCAACAATAATAAATAAGTAGGTATGCTTATTTTTGTAGATTAAGGTTTTAACAAAAATAAAAGTGTATTAGTATCAGGTGAGTAAAAATGAATTTCCGTCAAACGTTTTAATCAATTCGACGGTCTAACGGTCTACATGTTGCCCTTTCTTTTCATAACATTTTCGCCATTTTTTGAAATCGAAATTTTTTATTGTTACTTAAAGAGTATTCTGTCATCTTTTATTTTGAATGTCGTGTTCCTTCTTGTCAACAAACGAGTTCAATGGGATTTACTTCGAAATGATAAAAGGGCAGACGCAGAATAACAACATTTCGTTTCTTTGGAATTGGCTTCAGTTGAACGTACTATGGGTTCCTTTCTAACTATACTTTCATCATCATGTATTGGGTGGTATTATTTCAACTTTTGTAAAATGATAACTTGCATTATCCCTTAGAATCGCAGAGTTAGATGAAATGAGGTCTAACAACTGCTCAAAATATTTTCAATTGCCGTTCATGGATATCGCCAGAATGCTTTGACTCTAACATCAATAAATTGCCCTCGACAAAACTTTCAACACAAATCTAATGTGGGAAATAATCAGTCTTCTTTTTTTTCCAAAAGGCGACATTGATCTGGTGGATCAGACTTCTAAAATGCTTGACGTGAATTTGTTTTTGTCCTGCTACATATTTTTAACGAAATATCCTTGATCAAGCCAAGTTTCGTCCAGATAATAAATCTTTCGTATTCTCATGTCGAAACTGGATCTGCCTTGGGATATATCTCCTCCAGCAAATAATTCCATCATTTTCGATGAGAAGCGATTTTATGCTTTTGGGAACTGAAATTTGATTCCTCTAAAGTTTCCTACAATTTCTTTCTGCCCATCATTGCATACATACTTTGGTCTTTTTTCATGGCTCCCATTATTTTGTCGAGGGTCGGTATTTTCTTCTTAAAATGAAATCAATGTACTTTTCTTCCAATCGCAAATTTGTAATTGTCACCAACAGGCACAATTTCTCTTCCTAAAGATGATTTTGAAACTACTGTCATTTGCGAACACATTTCCACCAAAGTAATAACAGAATACGGACGTTTTTGGATCACATTTGTTCGTTTTACTGGGTAGAAAACTGAAATATCCATTTTAATTCACACACTAAGTATAACCTACTATTACAACACTGATTTCGACGCAAGGGCTCCATCAGTAATACGTCTTATTTAGGTAATAAAATACCTAATTGAAGCTTCATTAGATTGGATCGAGTCATAAAGTCATCCTTTCTTCTAGCGATGAAAATATGTGAAGTATGCCTGTATGAATCAGGTGAGCTGTACAGGTATAAGATACATTGAAAAATAATTTCCATAAAAAGTATCGAAAATGATAATAAAAATGCAAAAGTAAAAAGAATTTTGAGTCTCCAGTATACATACAAATGAAAAAGTCTTTGGGGATTTGTTGAATCAAATCATTCAACTTCGAATATTTGAAATATTTTTCACTTAACGCATATGAAACAGTAACTTGAAAAGTATTCATTACTTCGTTAAATGAAGAAATAGTCTATGATAATTCAGTCCCACTACTTCAATTAATATACAAATATTACAAAATTAGCACTATTTTATCGTGAACACGTTGATACAAGGTTGTTTGCGAAAAACGTGTATGAGGGTTGGAGATTGTTGAAATGCCAATTTGTAATGCTACTAAAGATGTGCTATGAAGAGCACATGATAGAAGGGGTCGCAATATTGCACCAGTTGTTTCCATTATCCATTATGTATGCACGATTATGAGTGATCCTTATCAAATCAGGATCGGGTTGTCCATCGAATCACCTGTTGCATCGCTTATCGTATCGCTCCAGTAGGAACATCCACTAAGAGAGATGCAAAACGTTGCAAAGTTAACTTTAAAATGCAATCTAGATGAAACGAGTAGAGTGAAGTGTCACATTTGTTGAATAATATTAAAACTAATCAATACAGATTATTGTATGGTTTTCACTCAACAGTAAACTACGCTTGAAAAAGCTATTGTATAGCGAAACACGTGTCGCGGTTTTTGTAAAACCCTCCATAGTGAAAATCATACAACAAACTGTATTGATTTTTTTGTCATTGAGATCGTTCAACGATTGTTCGATTATATTTGCAGAATTTCTGATTGGTTCACCTAATCTTTGATTAGCTCTGACAAGTTCGTTTTGTGACTTCGGGTTTCAAGAAATCGTTCTTGTAAATCTTTTTTCAAATTTACCCAAGAATCATAAGACTTGTTTCAACAACGTAATATGCTAAGCCTAATAATTCATATTTTATTATGTTTACTAACATGGGAGCATCTGAATCAGTTGAGAGATTTATAAAAGTCTGCTCTGTTTCCTTTAAATTCAGAAAATTAATTCCAAGGCAGTATCAATATTTATATTGCATCGTTCCGAAATGCAAGAATTCTTCGGTAACTGCACCAGACAAAATTTTTATTTCACTGCCAAGTAACTTAAAATCACGAAAGTCATGGCAGCGCGCTATGCGGAGGACCGACTTTGTATCTGCCAAGGGGACGCATTCACCGTTTGTTCAAAAAAAGAAAAAATAAATTTTGTTGAATACTTGTAACCAGTGTTTTTCAACTTTCTTCATGACACGACCCCCTTAGTAAGAAAAAATATTACGCGACCCCCCGACCCTTTTTTCATGTATGTTATTATTTTATGTTACAACTATTCAGTCCATACAACATTTTGATGCGTTTTAATAATTAGAGTATAAAGTACGTAAAAACATTATTTTACATCGAAAAAGTCGCCGATTGATAACTAACGCAATTTACGCGCACGTGATTCTCAGCCGTTCAGTTGTTTAGCGAGCGCAAATAATTGTTTTCCGTTTTTCACGTATTTAGTTGAAGTGAAACATCTTGTTTCATTCAAACATTTGCATCAAAGAACGTTGATAAGGTTCACTTTAAAAATTATTTTAAGTGACTTTTGTATCAATCAATCAGTTTCAAAATTGAATCCTGGGTATATCAGAATTGTAGAACCCCTCTGAAAGGAAGATGAGTAATAACAGTAAACCTCAAATAAAAAAATTTCGTTCAAGTTTCTAGTATCAGTGGATTGCTCTAAACGATGATAATAATCATAAATCTCTTTTCAGTAGATCTTTTTGTCTGTCCATAATATTTTGGATCTCAGTCCTTACATTCAATTTCGTAAATTCCGGACTTTTCCGATCTCCCGACTTTGTCCTTTGGATTTCCTAAAATGCTTTGTAGTTTATGACTGATATTTCCTGTATGTCCGTTTTTCTTTTGTGAACCTCTCATGTGTGAGAGGAGAAGTAAAAGAACGATGCACTAGAACACTCAGCCCAGCACGTTTGTGCTGTCCACAGTGATGTAAACTGTCAGGAATATACCTGTATATGCTTGTTTCCTTCCTAAATACATCGTATTCTAGCCTCCTCATTACCAAAACGTCAAGAAATGGGAATTGTCCTTTATTTGATAACTATTTGATGAAAATCTGTTATTCAGTTTTCGAGTTTTTGTTATCGAATATTGCAAAAACATCATTTACATACCTTAACCATATCCTAGGAAAATAGGAAAATACTTTGACTTTTCTTTGGTTTGCAATGTTTGCCAAGTAGGGGGACAAGCGATCACCCATAGCAGTTCCCTCATATTGTTTATAAAAGCAACCTTCTACCTGAAAACGATTTTGTTTCATTCACAAATCAGAGAAAAGAGTTCACCAATTTCGTTATTATTGAAATTATTTTTCCCTGAAGTATTGTAAGGTCTATGGAATTGAGACGCTAAGAAATGAAGAACTAACATCAAAGGAAAAAAATCTCACCTTCTTGCAGAGAGATGTTTTTTGTATGTTGTTTGACCTCTCAGGAGTTTCTGATACTAGAACCTGGTTCCGCAATAGGCAAGCCTCAATGACCAAATAGGCAAATTTCTTGAGTGAGCCATTTTGCTATTTGGTAAGTAGGAGATACAATAGCTGACACGATGGGGTGCATTGATTTTCCTGGTTTGTGGATCACTTCCAGTTTCTAGAGGAGGATTAGGGATTCGTTCAGCCACATCACTCGCTTTGCCATCATTTTTGTCCTCGATTTGCAGTGTTTCAACTCTGATAGAAATCATCTTACAATACCCAAAGCCAATATCTGATTGTGTTTTTGATCGGGGCAAATCTCTTTGGGAATCTAGAACTGGCCAAACAATGAACATTGAAGACATGAAAAACCAGAGAGCATGAGATAAACCATTACTGGATGAAGCAATCAGCATTTTACTGAAGACAGCTTCTGGCACTTCAAAAAATAAGGTTCGTCTTCTCGCAGTCACTGTAAAAGAATATGGTGCTTGTTTGAATACTGTTCCTGTAGCATCACTTGGGACTAGTGGATGACGACTCTTCCAGACTTGCGATTGAATTTCGACTTGGGATACCACTGTGTGTTGAACACTTTTGTAAATGTGGTGCATTTGTGGATGAATCAGGTACTCATGGATTGAGCTGTCGTTTTAGCGCTGGACGTTTACCTCGCTATTGTGCAAAAAATGATCTAATTAAAAGGGCTTTAACTTCGGCACTTCACTTGTGTGTATACATTAGCAACCTACCAATCTTCCTGATACTTCTGCGAATGCCGGTGCTACTGTGATGAAATTGAAAAAAAGCTAACCAATGAATCCCACGAATCAAGGTCCACATCTTTTCTCAAAAAATCAGTATAGCTCTCCAAAGAGGAAATGCGGCTTCGTTTTCGGGTACTCTTCCTGATTCCAAAGAACTTGAAGAAATTTGCATGTTTTCTGAAACCCAACTTTATAAAGAAAAGAGAGAAAATAACAAACCACTTTATGAAATTGAAACAGAAAATGGAATACTTTATCTCAGCAAAATTTTAAAATTGTTTGTAAAGATATTTCAAATTGTCCAGTGATGAATTCTTCAGTGAAAACCGTTGGGGTGAATGAGTTGAAAAATATTGGCAACACCTGTTTCATACACAGCGTATTCCAATGTTTATCAAACACGAGATGGTTATTGGAATATTTGAAAAAGGATGAATTTATGAAAGACATCAATACTAGTATTTCTATTATGGAGAGTGCTTTAATCAAAACGTTGCAGAAGTCATCAAGTAATTGTGGTCAGAAGATTAATTTGATAGAGTAATAAATACAGTCTTCTTAAAAATCACATTGAAAGTTTCGCTCCTCGATTCATGGGTAATGCCCATCAAAACGCCCAGGAGTTCCTTCGTTGTCATTCAGAAGGTTTTAAACATGTTAATAGAATTATTGAGATAACTAAATCAATTTTGATGGAGATTGACGAAAAATTGTGTGACAGCAGAAATGCACAAGAGTCAGGGCTCACATATTCAAGAATGCATAACTCTAAGATTGTAGATAATTTCGTTGGTTAATTGAAATCTACGATGAAGTGAACACACTGTGGACACTAACGATACAAAAAAACGTGCCATATTGTTGAACGCTCTCAGTGAAGAAGCCTATAGATTAATCTACAACCTAGCTTTACCTGATGAACCTGAAGATAAGGTGTTTGAAGATTTGACAAAATTGTTTAACGACCATTTTAAAGGCAGCGAGTCATTGTTTGTCTATCGTTATAAATTCTACAAGGCCACAAAATCACCGCAGGAAAGTTCATCGGAATGGGCCGCAAGGGTGAGAAGTCTTGCTTCATTTTGTGAATTCGAAGCAAATGTACTAGATATGCTCTTAAGAGATCGTTTCGTTATTGGTTTCCAAACTGGGGCAGTACAATACAGACTTTTCGAAGAGAAGAAAGACTGTACATTCAATGAAGCTATTCGTATAGCTTCATGCAAAATGGCTGCCAAGCAGAATACCTTGTTGGAGGAACCTGTGATCAATAAATTGGAACAAGATCTCCATCACGTGTCACTCAGAGAGAAACGTCATACTACGTATCCTGCAACGAGTCGACCATCAACAAGTGCAAGTGGAAGTGCGAGTCAAAAATGTGTAGTTTGTGGAAGGGCAAACCACCCATCGCAAATTTTCGTGTAACTTGTGTGAACTTAAGGGACATCTAGCACCAATATGTCCCAATAAACACGGTAGGGAGAACAATTCTAGAGATTTTCAAAATTTTCTAGAAGTAAACGATGATGAATGTTTTTCGATCAACTCATGTTCGGTGAGTAATGAACCTTATTATATCAAAGTATGATTGGCGAGAAAGAATATTGTTTTCAACCGGACTCTGGGGCGAGTATTTCAGCGGTTTCAGAAAACTCACTCATTCCATCACACAAAGTTTTGCATTCTTATAATGGCGAAATAATGGCACCTTAAAGCATTTTTAAGCTAAAATATTTTATAATGATGTGTCTCACGTTATAGATATATTTGTCATAAAGAATGGGGTAATTCCAATACAGGGACGGGATTTTATGAATCTTTTCCACCTGAAAATCACGGTTTCAGTGAATTACTCCGATACTTATACTAGTATCGAGAAAATGATTAAAAAATATGAAGGAGTATTTGCGCCGGGACTCCATACTTTTCCTAAGGAACTGTAACGTTAAAATTGAAAGATGCAGCAACAACTCATGAATTTTTTCATGCCAGACCCTTACCTTATGGTATAAAAAATAAAGTAGATGCAGAACTAATCAGATTGGTAGACTTGGGAATTTTGAAACCTGTTGATTATTCACCTTGGGCAACTCCCATCGTTCCCGTTATAAAAAAAGACGGTTCAGTTCGCATATGCGGAGATTTCAAGATAACTATCAATCCTGTTCTTGAAATTGACCAATTTCCTCTTCCTAGGATAGACGATTTATTTTCCAGATTACAGGGTGGGGCAATTTTTTCAAAAATTTACCTATCTCAAGCCTATGCCCAGATATGCTTAGATAATAAATCAAAAGAATTGGTTACGATATCCACCCATAACGGTTTATTCTAATATCAACGTCTACCGTACGGTGTTGCATGCACATGTGCCAAATTTCAAAAGATTATGGAATCCCTACTGCAGAATATTGAACGATCTGTAGTTTTTCTAGATGATATTTTAGTTTGCGGAAAAAATAATACTGAGCACAACTCGCGATTAGAAAAGGTTCTTGATCGTTTACAAGAAGCCGGTTTGAGAGTCAGTGCTGATAAATGTAGTTTTCACCAGTCTGAAGTACAATATTTGGGTTATATAATCAATAAGGACGGGTTGCATACGTCTCGAGACAAACTCCTTATGTCACCCAATTAAAATCCATACTCGGAATGATAAATTATCATGGTAAATTATCATGGTAAATTCATTCCAAACCTAGAAACAGTGCTAAATCCCTTATACAGTTTGCTTAAAAAAGATAAAGCGTTTAATTGGAGTCGTGAGTGTGACTCCGCATTCAAAAAAATTAAAGATTTATTAATGTAAGCAAGTGTATTAACACATTTTGATCCTGACTATGAGCTGAAACTGACAACTGACGCAAGTCCTTATGGTATTGGATGTTTGATAAGTCATGTCTTACCAAATAAAATAGAGAAACCTATAGCATATGCGAGCCGTACGCTATTGGATGCCGAAAAAGGTTACAGTCAGATTGAGAGAGACTGTTTCAGTATCATTTATGCTTTGTGCAAGTTCAACCAGTACTTGTACAACAGAGAGTTCATTTTGGTAACCGATAATTTTCAATCCTAAAAAGGGTATACCGCAGTATTCAGCGGATAGGTTACCCGCTGGGCAATAATTCTCTCCAATTACCGCTATAAGATCGAATATGTGAAGTCCGCAGAAAATAATGCAGATTTTTGTTTACGTTTACCTATATCTAACGAAGATGATAATGAGCGAAAATCTGTTGATGTTGATTATATCAACTATTTTTCTGAAAATGGATTGCCCAATGTTCGTTTTGAGCATATTAGGCAACACATACAGTTTGACGAAGTCTTACAAAAAATAATCAAATACTTAGATTTGGTTGGCCTAGAAGTTCAAAGAATAGTTCAAAATTCAAACAATACTATTTTATCAGACACGAATTTTCGATTGAAAATGATATTTTACTTTGGAATCATCGAAACGTCATTCGCGACGGACAAAGGAAGCACATATTATCGTCAAGATGAAAAGTATTGCTCGTAATCATTTTTATTGGCCGGGTATCAATGACGATATCGAAAAGTTAACCAAAGAATGTCAAAATTGTTTTCTCAATCAGGCTAGTCCTCATTTCTTGGAATGTCCATTCCTAGGAAATGGCCTGAAGAAGTTGTTTACAGAGTACATATCGATTATTTTGGACCATTTTCGAATCATTACTTTTTAATTGTGCTAGATGCACATTCTAAGTGGATTGAAGTTTTACCTGCAAAAAAGATTACTTAAAGTTTTACGATAAAAGCACTTCATTCTACATTTTCACGATTTGGAATACCCAAATATTTAGTATCTGACAATGCCCGGAATTCCACAAGTTCCGAATCTCAGTCATTTTTGGAAAATTACGATATTACACAAGTAACGTCACCTCCTTTCAATCCTCAGTCAAACGGTGCTGCAGAGGTAACAGTAAAAATTGTAAAAAACTCATTGAAAAATGCTCTAGGCAATAATGAAAATATTGATATTTCTGCAGCATTGAACAATTTCCTGTTAAATTACAGAACGACTGTACAGGTATTTCTCCTTCAGTTTTGGTTTTCGTACGTGATATACGTACAAAGTTCAACTTGCTCAGACCTCCTGTAGACGAAATCAGGGAAAAAGTTCCGTAAAAACAAGCAAAACAAATTGAAAATTTTGGAGGGAAGGAAAAACCGACATTTAACGTCAATGAACACGTTATTGTAAAATATTATCGTTCAAAAAACAAAGTTACGTGGATACCTGCGATCATGAGAAAAATTATAGGCAAATATAGTTTCTGTACCATCTATTAATCGTATATGGAAACGTCATACAAATCAGATCTTAAAATCAGATGTTAAATGTCGTTTACCTATCGCTGATAATGAAAGTGCAGAACAAAAGGAAGAAAAATCTGAAACCGTTGAACAAAACTGCTCGAGTTTATCTGAAGAATTTCAAGGAAACAGTTCTGTCTCGATTCCGGAAACATTCGATCATGGAGGTGAATCTATTACAAATACGGAAAGGTCAAAACGTAATATCAAGCCTCCGGAAAATTAACTTTTAGGTAATCAGGTTCATTACCAAATACATTTGTTGTTGATTATGATTTTGAATTATCTGAAATATTCTTTATTTATAGAGGGAAGAGTGTAGTGTATTTCATTTCCGAAATATCTACTTCCCTGACTGTACTAGATACCGCTTTGTTTTTAAGTTCTTCTTATGAATGGTTTTTATGATGTCCGTTGGTTTCCTGCATTGTAAGAAAAGTATTTTATTTGTTACATAGTAACACCAAACCTCAGAAATAGCAAACATTGATATAGATTCATGAAAATGATTCATGAGTTTCCATACATAACCTCAAATAATATTTAATGTCAGAGTGATCACAATTCACATCATTATATTGTAGAATAGGAACGCAGAACACACAATATTATTGGTGCTCCAGTATTTTTCTTGAAAAGTCACCCACGTAAATGAAATCCAGTAAGCCATTTTGGTTGACAGACTCGCATGAAAATTCTACACCGATAAGTCGCTACACTTGTGTATAGGCAGTTTATTTTGTCTTCAAAATGTGACATGTTTTCATTACGTCTTTCGTTTCATGTCAATTTTTGTTGTTTGTAGGTTTTGTGCTAGATTGGGTGATATTTCCATCCATATTTTCTTTCAGCTCATTTCTAATTGTCCGGGAAGTCATGAAAAACTTTGTTCAATTTCATATCTCGCTATTGAATGAAATGAAAATCAGATCCGTATTTTATTCCTTGATCTTTTTTTGGTTGAACCATGGTGATGGTCATCGTATAACGAAATGGTACATCGAGTGGAGGACAGAAATGGCTACAACATTTTACAGAAAAATATAGGTTCGTTCAAAGAATTGAAGGTAACCATTATTGAACGTAACGTTTCGAAAAAGTTCTATGACAACAAAGCTTTTCTTTTTATTCTGAACAATGGGAGATGTGAGTCAAGAAACCAAAAATTGACAATTTTGATTTTCTCCGAGTGTGAAAGGTAAAAAAACTGGGACCTCTAGCGTGGAATGATTAAAAAAAATAAGCAACTTTTTCAATCTCCAGAACTTCAATAATCTTTTCGACACCCATTTAGTCAACCAAGTTAGCACCTTCAGCAAATGGAGAAAACTAATTTCCTACTCTAAAACTGATTTCTATTTATATCTCACAATAAATGAGGACTTTACTCAAGCTCTTAAGAATAGATCCCCAAATATTGTGGTTGCATATGAAATTGAAACAACAAAGAGTAACCAGTGTTGAATATTTAAATGATTAGAAGTGATCATGGTTTACAATTTCTTATCTACAGGAAGGATAGCAATACGTTCCTCTTGAGTAACGAAACGACGATATCAAGGAGAATATTATCAGGGACATAGCTGAAGACAACGGATATTCCTCAAATATATCAGTAGATGAGGTAAATGGGAAACGTAAATTCAGCAAGAATTTCCTGAATCTTTGACTTTTCGAAAAGCAAAAAAATCAAAGTTTATTTTCGTTTCGTATGAACCAAGACACACTAAGGAATAATATCGTATTTTCAAAAATTTGTACGTGAAAGTAGATCCCAAAACGTCTTGCTTACTTCAACAAATGTTATGTAACCCCAAAAATAAGTTGTTGGAAAATGAGAGTCGATGATATATGAGATGAGATGTGAGAACTGTGTTAAGAAATTCATTGGTCATACTTTACGAGCCATTTAAACTCGTTTTAAAGATTACACAGCACATGGCCGATTTCGAATTCCAGAAAAATCTGATGTCGCTGAATATGCCTTGGAAAACGGCCATAGAATGAATTGAATCCATCTAAAATTATTGAGATCGGTACATAACACTAGATTTCTGGATGCTTTCGGAAGTCTGAAAAGCAAAGTGACAAAAGTCACATTCCAAACACCTCTCGTTAACCGTTTTGTGAATCACTCTGTTGAAATTTGCGAGAATTTTCACAATAAAACTTCCCGTAAGACCAGTTTTAGAGTTAGTCAATACCTTTTCTAGTCTCCAAAAGACGCCAACTTGGTTGGTGAAACGTACGACAAGAAGAATTCTGGTGATCGGGGAAGGTACTTGTTTTTAATTTCTTCGAGTATTTCGAAAACGTATGATGCTTCATTTGATACCGATTTTAAAATGGTGCGAAAAACAACTTTGACGTACGACGAATCATTCAGAAAAATCCCTTTTTCATACACTCGTTGGAAAAGTCAATTTTTCCATTGAATTGTTTTTAGATACAAGTATGCCGTCACAGCGTCTTCCATGCTCCGACGAGTAGCATAGTTGACGTTTCGGAACATTCACCAAAACGGGCCTACACAACTATTGGAATCTATAAAGGAAATATCGTAGCTATCAAATATCTTCACAAGAGATCCGTAGACTTGACGAGGTCTATCAGGAAGGAACTGAAACAAGTGAGTAATTTTGTTAGGAAATATATAATACAGTCATTGTAGCTCAAAAATAGGCGATATTTAGAAACTTACTTTCAGTAAGATAATTTTTTGTATATACCTTCATTTTACTATCCTAAATGAGATATGGAATTTCCCAGTTCTACTGTGTAATATTCATTGAAAACAAAGAATGAAACAACATATTTTTTCAGACATCTCAATATCTATTTGGATCTGATAGGATAGAGAAAATAACCTTGGTCTAATTTTTACTGCGATTTTCATTTGTTAAGACCGGTTTCGGTTTATTAAACTTCACTTTTAGTGAAGTGGGGTTTGTGTTTAATAAACTCTATGAAATACAAATAAAATAGAACACAGAGTTAGATGCTACAAATGAAATACGCATATATAGAGACGGCTCAAATACCAAAGTAATGTGTTACCTTAGGGCTAATACTAGAGTGCCACCAAAATTTGGCCAAAGCCTCAGTAGATAATAACATTATCCTGAGGTGGATTGAAGGGCAAGACAGGAGTAATGGTAATCGCATTGCCGACATTTTAGCCGAGGAAGCGGCTGGACTAAGAATTTCAGAATCCAGTGGCACCTACGGCCTGATGACTTCGACAATTGCGGAACTAGTCAAACGTTAGACCCATGCTCAATCTCTAAAGAGATGGGATGAAATGAAAGGATGCAATCTTGCCAGAATCACTCTGGACGACCCTGGAAAGCTGGCGCCCAAGGAAAGGAAAGCTGGCGACGACCAGGAAAAATCTACGCTCAACAAGATTTCTGACTGACCACTGTCAACTGAGAAAACACCTCCATAATATGAGGCTAGTGGACACACTCCAATACAGGATGTGTGAATAGGAATATGAAACTCTCAGGCATGTCCTATGCGAGTGCCCGGAGTTATCGTCAATAAGAGAGTGTGTGTTCGGCGAGTCTTGGCATAATTTTGCCGATATGAAGTAGATGTCTCCTAGTGATCTGTCCACCTTCCTGGAAACGACAGGATGGACGATGATCTAGGAGAACAACTCCTTGGGAGAATGCACAATGGGTCATATGTGGCCTAAGCGCTACACTCACTCCCCCTATACTACAGATATAGATACAGATAAGTGAAGTGAGGCATTTTGACAAACAATTCCTTGAATATACAATGATATAATGTTTGGTATCTGTATTAAGTACCTACCATGTATAACAAAACATTTGCAGGATGATTAATACCTCATCTTATTCAACTCCTATAACATATCGATAGTCCGTAATTGTGATATGTTATAGATGTTGATTGAAATGAGGTATTGATCATTCAGGTAATATGTTTCAAATTGAAAAGGTTATATTCTCAGGAATGATTGATTTTTGGAAAAAAGTTTTTGGTTTTCCACTGCTCCATTTTTTGACTTCTACCGATGTGACAAGTGACTAAAATATTATTTCAGGGCATGATTTATCTACATGATAGTGAGATAGTATCGCATGGCAATTTGAGAACTAGTAATTGCTTGATAGATAGTAGATGGGTTTTGCAGATATCTGATTTTGGACTCCATGAATTCAAAGGTTGGTGGGAATTTCTTCTTTATCATTTGAAGTCAATTTTTTTCATATCTCAGAATAACTTCAGTTACTTTAACTGTAGTTTTGAGCTTATCTGTAGGTAGGTATGATATTTCAAATAGTTTAGCTGAAATATTATTCCCTGTAGTCGAAAAAAAGTTTCACTTTCAATATTTCAATTTCCATATTTGTATGCATTGCACAAAAAAAAACTGAAATTAAACTCTGACTTACCTGAATCGTTCTATCAATATGACCACATTTATCTAACTCAATATTAGGAAGTAACCAATCCATGACATTGTTGGATCAAGATCTTCAGATGATGTACCACATCATCTGCAGGTTTTTCCGGGTTTTCCTGCAGCTGAAAAAGCAAATGCGCCACTGGAATCAATGAAGTCGCCCCGGAGCGCCAATTAATTTTTATTGTTGTTTTTATTTCATTTTTATCGTTGTTTTAATAAAATATGGTTCTTGAAGCGTTGAATTTCATTAGTTCGGTCTAAGACATTAGTTGTCTAACATTATATTAAATGATTCAAAATCCCTGAAAGAACCGATACAAATGCAGAATTGAAAAGAATAGCTGAAAAAAAAACAATAATATCAAGCAGAATAATCTGAAATGAAATTACAGTGAAATAAAATATAGAACAATTGAATAAAAATAAAAAATTGAGAGATTCCAAGCCAAGTTACTTCACGACGTTTCGATTGTTAGTATCCACAATCGTCTTCGGGTGATGACTGGGCTAATTGATCCGGGAGATGACTATTTATGGGTCATTCGAGTACTTTCACTTATCTCCTCTGAGCGCTTCACCGGTTTAGCGGGAGATGACCGTTTGTGGGAGTAGGCCATTTTTCGCATGATTATGGGTTTCCATAAGTTGAATATTTCTGCATAGCTTAGCTGAATACATTGTTGGGCAACATGTATGCGGCTTCTTTGAATTTCCTCCTAAACCAGTGTTCCTCCCTGTGTATAATCTCACTCGATGTTATGTTTATAGGTCTAAATATGCTCTGCTATTCCTGATTTGCTGGTTTTCCCTCGCTGTTTGTGTTTCTTGTGCTCGGCAATGCAGACATTCAATAGCCTCTCAGTTTCACCGATATAGGATTTTCCGCACTCACAAAGTATCCGGTAAATGCAATTCTTGGAATCGCAGTCTGCATTTGGTGGCCTGGTTTTCATGAGGCTGCTACGTATAGTGTTTCCGGATCTGAAGCAGGTTCCGATGTTGGACCCAGTTGTCCTCGTCAATTCCGATAATCCTCTGATGTAGGGAAGTGTAAGCACTGGTTGTGACGGCTTCTCTTCCTTGCGAGGATCTTGCTGTCTTTCAGCCAAAGTTTGTTCCGCCATCGCTTTGGAGTAGCCATTCTGTTAAAGATCTTTTTTGATGATGTCCAGTTCCTTCTCGAGACCTTGCTTCATGTTACAGAGCCCGATACCACGGTACAATAGAGTCTTGATGATTTCTCTTTTAGTCGATGGATGGTGGTTTGATTCGTGGTTCATATACTGTCCCATGTGAGTGAGTTTTCGGTAAACAGATGTTTCCCACTCAGAGTCGGTCCATAAATTCAAAGATAATGTCATGCCAAAGACAGTAGCTTTCAGAAAGCAAGATAAGTATCAATACAATTTCTCAGCTATTTTTTTTTCTATAGACAAAAATATGATTAGCCAGTGAAACATTGTATCTAAAATAGTTCAGGAGGAAGCAACATAGTAATAAATAATATAACAAACATCCTACAAAGGATCTGGTCAAACCAGTAGGTATCAGAACAGAAATGATGGAATGAGTGTCATGAAAAAATTGGAGAAAAACAAGATATCATAATGAATGGCGCAACAATTATTCGTGGATTTTGTTTTGTTCGCAGAGTTGTTGCCCTTTCCGTCGATTACTAGCAACTTTTCTTTATATGTTCACCTTCAGCATCTTCCACGCGACCGTCTCCTACTTCTTCCGCCCTCTGGGTTTGAGACTGTCGAACTATTCGTGTGTTCATCATCTGAGAACCTTAAAATGTACCCAGATTATCTGAGCCTCTGCATTTCACAATATCTGGATCGGTGTACAGCTGATATAACTCAAAGTTACACCTCCGACACTATCGCCTATTTTCATTAACTGCTTCGTCAAATTCATAAGCATTTTTCTCCCAAAGATTCCGAATGGTCTCCCGTCGTTTTGACATAGAGTACATATTCCAGACTCATATGTTGAAAACGGTCTTACTGGGGTCATGTAAATGTTTAGCTCCACCCCACATTTTATGCTTCTTTTTCTCAAGTGTTTCTGAAGACCATGGAGTGTCCATGGTATCCATGGAGTGCCTGCGTATTGCTATGCGTCTTTTAATTTTGCCGATTGTTGTGTTTGTTGTATTTACTGACGATCCATTATATATGAATTATGTAACTTGCTCAAAAGTATATTCGTTAATTCGGATCCTCAGTTGAACATTATGAGGGTTTCTAGCTCCAACATGTATTTGATTATTTCCTAGTGCTAGTTCACTTACCGTGTCGGTAAATCTTGTGAAATCCCATACTACGTCTCTCA
This sequence comes from Leptinotarsa decemlineata, assembly GCF_000500325.1. Classification (NCBI taxonomy): domain Eukaryota; kingdom Metazoa; phylum Arthropoda; class Insecta; order Coleoptera; family Chrysomelidae; genus Leptinotarsa; species Leptinotarsa decemlineata. Next base: position 96,378 of record NW_019290443.1, read on the forward strand.
TAGTTCTACCCACTATATCTATATCGTCAGCAAATGTGGGAATTTGCACTGATCTTCCGAAGATAGTTCCATTCAATCTAATATTTGTTTGTCTAACTGCCTTTTCCAAGGGAATATCGAAGAGGAGACATGCCAGCGCGTCTCCCTGTTTCAGACCATACTGAAGAACTTAAAGTAGTCTTCTCCTTGAATTTCTTTTGCGAAAGAATAGCATATGACAATTTCGTTTTCTTCTTCGATAAGTTTGTTGGGGATTAAAATGGACACCAATATGTCTTGTAGCACTGTTTCAAACCAGAGAAATGTTCATACGTCAGCAACTTTTGATGCTTTATAAAGCTCAGATCAGGCCTTCTTTGAAGTATTATTCTCATGTATGGAGCTCCGCCCCCAAACATGCCGTGAAGCTGCTGGATTCCATCCAGAAAAGATCCATCTGCCTGATTGGAGACGCGAACATCACAGGTTGGAGATTTTTCTCTATTCTACGAGTATCAAGAAGTATTCAAGTGACTTGGCACATTTGATTCCACCAAGAGCAGTTTACGAAACTGTTGAAGAAAGGGGACGACACATCTATTATCACAAATTATCGTCCTATCTCATTATTCACTCATCTCATCATTCTCATCATTAAAAAGATTATCAAAGAAAGGCTCATCTCTTTCCTTGATAAATACAATCTGATTTCCAAAAATCAATTCGGATTTAGAGAAAAAATGTCAACCCAAAATGATATACTTACTCTAACTTCAAAAGTAACTGAGGCCTTGACTCTGTTTAAAAAAAAATCGGATATCGGAATACGGGGTAACTCATTGAAATTATTTGAAAGTTATTCAACAGGAAGGAGCCAAGCAGTGAGGATCGATGATATATTGAGCAGTGATAAGGTGATCGACTGTGGAGTACCTCAAGGTTTCTTGCTGGGACCAATACTATTTAATATATATAACTTTACTCA
>NW_019290443.1:98045-129423 GCF_000500325.1 Leptinotarsa decemlineata
TGTATGTAGAATAAACTTCCTGAGGACGTTTTTCCAAATGGATTTTCTAGTAATGGCTGTGTTTTGTCTCAAAAAGAATCGCATCTTGGTAAATTCTTACGATTTATGGAGGAAAATTGAAAGAATGGAAGAGAATTTACTTACAGAATTCCAAGTATCTTATGGTTTTCTCGTATTCTATATCATTTCAATTAAAGAATATAGACTGGGATCCATATCATTTTTGATCGAGAGATGATATTCTTGATACTTTTTGTATTTCTATCCCCTTCAGTAAGACGTTTCGAAATGTTTCCAAACATTCCAGAATATTTTTCGTTATATTCTGGAGTGCTCTCGAATACTATCGATTGCTTTGGAATGTTTGAGAATTTCCTAGTAGGCAAACATTTTAATCTTTTTGTCTCCGGTAGATGGCTACCACAACATATGACTTTCCTCATCCTTACACGATGATTGAATATTCCAGAATGTTCTGGAATATTTCGGGATGCTATAGAATACTCTCAATTGTTTCAAACTATTCTAGTACTTTCTCGAAGACGAAACTTCCAGCCCTTATATCTCCAAAACTAGAATTTCTTTCACAAATATGTTGGTGTGAGACTATGACAAAAAAAAACACAAATAAGTATGTTCTGCCAACCGAGCAAAGCGTCAAGTTGCTTGCTCAAGTGTAAAATAGTCGTACCATGTCACTTTTTGAAAACAATGATGACTTGAATACATGATTGTTTTTCTATTACATCAATGGGATGAAAAAATCTACAAATTTCAGATATCGTCAAAGGGGTAATGAAAAAAAATCAAGGGGATACCCTATTTCGGCCACCACTGAAGAATATCGAATGCGCTGAGTACATCGTCAAATGTATGAAAGCCTGCTGGCACGAAGATCCAGATCAGAGACCAGACATCAGATATGTTAGAGTGAGACTGAAAGAAATGCAGGTATTTATAGTCATATGTTTCTTGTGATGGCATTATATTATCGCGAATCAAGTTTGAATTATAAGAAGTCTGTTTTAATGGTGAAAACCACCATCAGAACCATAAAAAATGAGAATTTGGCTTTCGAAAACATAAAGCAATCAAATTCTAATCCGTATTGGAAAATTCTCTGGTTTCTTTTTCTGATCCAAATTGTGATTTTCATATTACATTTCTTTGTTTCATTGTCATTATATGTTGTGTGACAGTATGTGCCAGCCACAACATTGATTGATTGGTTTTCAAATAATTCACTGATCAATTTTCGTCCGTATTGACATTCTTGTTTCTTGGAACTATGGAACCGAAGAACAATAAAAACCGATTGTTTCATTTACAATTTTTCAACACCATTATATTAGCAAAATGATTATAATTTACAGATTATTCAATACTGATTTCGAGTTTCATGAAACAAATTGCTATAAAAAAACGATAACGATGTTGATGCAATTGAGTTGACTTCTGAAAACATTCCAAAAATAACTGAGATCCGGGGTTATCCACCAACAAAAAAGAGTTAGCAACATAGAACATGAACCCACATTGACAAACCCACCAAAAATTGTTTTTTGAGAAGAGTGTTGAATACCTTATACACCGTTTCCAAAATAAGAATGAACAGCATGGGGATATCAGAAACGGTAAGGATACGGGGTCGATTGAATAAAGAAAAGAAGTGCATTTATGTGCCCAATAATATGCCATTTAGAAAGTTTTAATATTCCGAGTAGTTATGGAGATATCCCAGAAAAACCGAAATTTGAGAATTTCGTTTTCATTTTCTCCTAGCTTTATTTTCGAACGAAATGTAAAACAATTAGCACTTTGCCCTGACCACTGTTCAAGGACTATACGATAACGTGAGCACAATTTTTCTGCGACGTTTCGTGCCAAAGAAATTGTTTATGTGCGTACTTTAATAAGTATCCAGAGAGGCGACAACCTCAAGTAATTTCATTAGTCTTTTTTATTCAAATAACAATTTTATTTATGTAACATTTTAAATCAAATGCCATTTTGAATAGAAAAAATTTTGCGAACAATCGTTTTTAATGTGTCGAACAAATGCATGAATCAATTAAATTCAAACAGATAAATTATCAGTTGAATAAATTGAGGAATGAATATTTGTGACAATAAAAAGTAAAACGGCGTTCCATAGCTTTTGGTCACTACACATCCGTCTCCCAAACACCTAAGAAGAAACAGTGAAATAAAACACATACAAATGAAATATTTATATCTATTGAGATACAGAAATTTTTTTCCAGGCTGGATTGAAACCCAACATTTTTGACAATATGTTAGCTATAATGGAAAAATATGCCTATAATCTAGAAGGATTAGTACAAGAAAGAACTAATCAACTGACTGAAGAGAAGAAGAAAACGGACGCTCTCCTCCATAGAATGTTGCCAAAGTGAGTATATTCAAGTTAAATTTCTACTATATCATAACGGATTATGTATCTGTCCCAAACGAAAATAACAATTTGAAATAATTCTGATATGATGAGGAAAGTTGCTACATTTTTCAGTGTATCCATTGATCTTTCACATCTGAAGTCAATCCCAATGAATCATTCGTATGATTTGTGTTCTACACCAGCTCACAAATGATTATGATAAAATATTAATTTTAGAAGACTTCAATATAAACTTCAAAATTGAATCCGAAGTCCTTTTGAACTTTACTTGCCTGTCAACTTCATTTGGTTTATCAGTCACCATTAGAGAAGATACCAGAGTAACGGCTACTTCTTCTAAGTGCATTGAGAATATAATTACAAACATTACTGATGAATTGCTTATCACGGGTGTCAATGAACCCTGTTTATCTGACCATAGAGACCAGTTTGCCAAAATCAATCTTATAAATAAACCACATGGAAATTATTATGGATACATGGATACCTAACGGTATAACTAAGCTTAAAAATTACTTATGTGATATTAATTGGCAAATGTTTTTCATCAACCAACCACATTACAAATTTTTCCTCTAAAAAAATGTAAACGAAAAGCGAACAAATCACTGGATCAGTGGTTTTCAGATGATCTGAGATTGTTAAGAAATAATATGCACAGCCTCAAACAAATAGCAGACAAAACCAAGACCCCAAATGGTTTCATGGCGTACAAACAGGTCAATAACGAATATGGCAATAAACTGATATCCGCTAAAAAATGACGTATAATGAATACATTTCTTCATCCAATAATAAATCTAAAACTTGCAGGAAAATAATAAATTTCTGGAGAGATAAATACGATTTAAAACCAACAATCGAACTATCATCTGATGAGATGAACAACTCTTTCAGTACTATTGCTGATAATATCATTAATTCTCTCCCGTATGTTGCAAACGAGGTGCTTTTAAGTTTTGAAAAAATTCCTGCTCCGTTTAAGTCATTTTTCTTTCGACTCATGCATGAGATAGAAGTTTTGGAAGCGATTAATTCACTAATGGACTACAAATGTTCAGATACCCATGAACTCAATAGTCGAATACTAAAGGAAACCTCGTCTATAATAATCCAACCTCTTACTATACTGATCAATTTAATCTTATGTACTAGTATATTTCCAGATATCTTCAAGTCTTCTAAAGTAGTGCCCATTTTTAAAAAAGGTGATGAAAAAGCCATTGATAACTACAGACCAATAAGTATTATTTCGAAAATCAGTAAAGTGGTTGAAATTATAATTAAAATTCAGCTCTATGCCTACTTTGAGAATAATAAATTTTTCAGCAACTCACTATATGGTTTCAGAAAGTCGCGCTCAACAATAAATGCAGTGTTCGACGTCGTGTTTGGCGTGATTGAGGAACTTGAGCAGAGGGCAATCACTCTGCGTTGATGCTTTGTAACGTGTCGAAAGCGTTCGACTGCGTCTCACATGAAATTCTATTGGAAAAATTCAACTATTACGGAGTTAGAGGTATTCCGCTTCACATAATAAGAACCTATCTTACTAATCGTCATCAAGCAGTAATGTTCAACGGTACCTTATCAAACTATCAAGCGTGGCGTTCCACAAGGGTCTGTTTTGGGCCCGCTCTTATTTGTTATTTATCTGAATGACTTGTGCAAACATATGATACCGTTCAAATCGGTTCTCTTTGTGGACGACACCACTTTCATTCTGTCGGATAAAAATAATGATATGTTACAGTCTCATCTCGACGGGGTATCTAATAGTGCTAATCAGTGGTTCCTATCTAATAAGCTGAAACTGAATTGTCAGAAATCACAATACATCTAGATTTCTGCTAATAATCAAATTATCTCTAACTGTAAAACTAGTAAAGTCAAATTACTGGGCATTACATTAGATAGATCAACTGCACATATTTCCCAACTGAAGAAAAAAGTCTCGGGTTCACTATTTGTTCTTCGCCAATTGAAGTACTTCACTAGTGCAAATATATTAAAAAACTCATATTTTTCACTGTTTCACTGTCATATAAGTTATGGTGTACAACTTCGGGGAAAGGCATGACATTCCATTCAAATATTTAGGATGCGAAAGAAGGCATTTAGAGTCCTGGCTAATATTGGATACAGGAATCACTGTCAAGAATATTTCAAAAAACTCAGAATTATGCCATTGCCAACTTTATTTCTTTATTGCGTTTTGATTGAAGTCCATAAGAAGAAACCATCCTTGGCAAAACAATGTCATATCAACGAACATAACACACGAAACGCTCACTACATTAGAATAAATCGCGAAAAAATTCCATGAATTACTCTCTGTACAATATTTTTTCCCAAGATTTTAAAAAACTCATTCTAAACACATACAAGAGAAAATTGAAAAATTATTTGTTGAGGCATTGCTTCTATTCTGTCGATGACTTCAGAACACATTTTTGTAGTAACNTCAAACCGTAAAGAATCAGGGATATTAAAAACTATATAATAAAAATAAGAAAAAATGATCTTGTTCGCACTAAAGCTGATAAATCGAAAATCATAGTTATATTTGAACGAGAAACAAATATCCACAAAATTTAATCAATCATTCATAATGAAAATCTCACCGTCATGAAGAAATACACAAGAAGAAATAGCCGAAATGAAATAAAAAAATTCTTCTAGATACGAAACTAATTTTCACTGAATTCGAGAAACGCCTGATAAAATCACATAAAGAAGATAACCCAATAACAATGGTAGTTTCCTATGTAAACAGTTCAGTAAGAGAACTAGAAATACGTCACAAGAATTTGTTCAAAAATATTACCAATTTCGTCTCACGTCACAGCATTGAAAATTCACCGAAATTATTGGAAAAATTAAGAACCAAACCTCTACACATTATTCAATTTTAGTGTCATTCGATGTAAAGTGTATGTTCTCCAACTTACCGTTCAACGATGTAAGCCTTTCATTTTAGATATATTAGATCAATCCAAAGTAGACCATATCACTTCTTTTGAAATCTCGATAGCTTTCGGTGTATGCCTAAATCAGAGTTACTTACAGTTCAACAACAAATTTTATAAACCGAATTCAGGTTTACGAATGGACTCACCCCTTAGTCCACTTTTGGCACACATATTCTTGAATAGCTTGCAATATAAATTTCAAGAAAAGGAAACGATTACACTTCATTTTGAGGTCGTTATTATTCATCTTATACATGAAGAATTCAACTGACCTAGGAACTGAAGGTAGACGACCATAGAAAACGACTTGTATCCGCTGACTGGGCTCTGGAGCAGTTGGCAACTGACCCTAATTTCCATCAAATAACCATATTCAGCGATGAGGTCAATTTCTATAAATGGGTACGTGAACAAACGAAATTATTGAACTTGGGATGATACTAATCCACATGAGATCCAAGAGCGTCCAATGTATCCAGAAAAAGTCACTATTCAGTGTGAATATTTCTTTGAGAACGACGTTGGCCAGGCTATCAGTGTCTACTATAGGTTGATGAGTACCAACTCCTTCTGATCTGAATTGGATGAGCTAGATACCAACGACATGTAGTTTCAACAGGAAGGCGCTACCAGTCACACAGCTCATATCATAGTGAATATTCTGCACGAGAGATTCAAGGGCATGGCGATCTCACGTGGAGGTGACGTTAACTGGCCACCGTATTTGTGGGATTTGACCCCGTTAGACTTTTTCTTGTGGCCACGGCTTTCTCCACCCAGAGAAGCCGTGGCGGACATTTGAAGGATGTTATATTACACACATAATGGAATCAATAGGGTTTTCTTAGGTCACAAGTGCGTCAGGAACCACAGAGCGGCCCCCACGCCAACATAACCCATGCCACGGTCCAAAGAAGCCGTGGCGGACATTTGAAGGATGTTATATTACACACATAATGGAATCAATAGGTCTTTCAAACGAATAACATTTTTTTATAACTTAGAGTCTGTATGTTTCATTTCAATTTGGAAATACAAAACTTTTCAATTCTGGGTTTCTTTCTTTTATGTCTGCATACTGTAAATCTATGCAAAGGAGGATGCTGCAAGCAGCTTAATGGGATCGGAATCTGTCATTGGCATCACTTTAGGCTTTACCAAATAAAGATTTAACACCAGGAAGACAAGAAGATTTATGGACTTCTAGCAGAATCTTTCAGGATTGGCTCACTTCAAGGCGTTTATTCCCAGTAGGGATGAACTACGATGTCTAACAGGCCTACTTACAGGTCACTGTCATTTGAAGCATCATATGCAGACACTTGGACTGTCGGAAGACAGTTTGTGTATGTGTATGTTTGAAAAATGATGAAACAGCAGACCATATACTTTGTGCCTGCCCCGCTGGGGACCGAATCAGGTTCTTAGAGTTAGGCAGATCCGTACTGTCACCATCTGACCTGAAAGACCACTCACTATACAAACTAATCGGCTTCGTTTAGGAGCTGGATTTATCTGGTCGAGTGTGAATAGGTGTAAGGCACAATAAACCCTTGCGGGTTGCGGTGAAGGAACGAATAGACTCACTCACTTTGGACCTAACCAAATCTAACCGTAAATCCACTCTTACATACTAAATCTGGACTTCCTTGTGCGAAGTGATGAATGAGAGATTGCCAAATCTACATTTTCCATACGACAACTAAGTGTCCACCCACTGAAAGTAACTGCTTGATTACATAGTTGCTAATCAATACTATTAATAACTTTTGTGAATTATCACTGAAGAATTTCATATATGTGGTGGAATCGGCCAAAATTTGAAGATAATCCATAACGTTTTGGAAAAACACTTTAATGTGAGGTTCTCACCAAACAGTTTTTTGAAAACACAACACGGGTTTCACTATTCAATATCTTCTTCAGGCGTCTCTATACGGTATGGACAATTTACAGCATATACAGTATAGACACATCTGAAGAAGCTATTGTATAGTGAAAATCTCACAATAAAGTGTTCCTCGAATGGAGAATTTCAATTACAATTATTGAAAATCAACTCTTTCAGTGCTTTTTATCATCAAAATTGTTGAATATTTTCAAAAAACACTATTCCAAGTTTTCATTTCCACCTACTCGAAACACAGTAGAGAATAATCTATGATTCATTATGTAATCGGAATTACCAGAATTCAATTTCATGGAGATACGTCTCATAACATGTTATATTTTACGATCTGAACCATTTTTTCATGGTACTTGTTTTGATTCCATTCGAATATTGCCCATTTCTATCCTAGATTAACTTATTCAACAGTATATTACACATCACACTCTCCATCGTATAACTTTCACTAACCTTTCCAATATCGGAAAGTGGAATTTACGGAGTGAGTTCTTGAAGCTTGATTTCACATATGATAGTATATGTGAAATCTAAACCTGAACTAATGGCAAGATTATTTCACTAAGAAACTCAAGTTTCAAGTATTTCCTGAATTAAGTGCCGGAAACTTGGATTCCATTAGTTGGTGAGACTCGTTCATGTCTATCAATGAAGGACGAAGTACGCCTCACTTATTGGGTGAAAAATGTATTTCAAGATGAAAAAATCTCATTACTGAAAATCAATATGAAATAGAAAAATACAACATGTGGGAGAAAAGAGTTTGAATTAAATAAATTTTGTGTCATGAGTATAATAATATAATGAAATTGAGTTGTTCTCTCTTCCAGTTATTTCTGATATTGATCTGTATTTGATTAAAAAAGTTCTGTAAATTTTAAAAAAGTTCAGGGTTTTTGTGACTAACGAACTTCGAACACATCACAATTTTCTATCTACAGCATTCAACAAATACAAAGTTGGGGTACTTTTTCATGACAAATTATCGAATTGAAATATACCCATAGTGATCGTGGCTTTCTGAAACTTCAGAAGGTGATCAGGAAAAGTCCAAATTCGTTATATGCAGAGATATTAAACACGCATAGGGCAGGTGGCTATATCAATGAATATATTTATATCCCATCCTCGTCGCCAATGTTCTATATGGATATTAATGTGAATATTCACATAGAATATAAATAATGAACTGCACTAATTTGAGTGTGATTTATTAATAACCTTGAACATGATTGGTCTAAAAGTCGACCGTGATGGGTTGGCAATCAAGATAAAAACATATAAATATAGTTTTAAAAACTTTAAAAAACACGATTTTGAAGAATCTCTAGTATTTTACGTTCGTTATTGTTTCAAGCTTATTCAAAAAAATTATTTTTAACTTTTCACTTCGATGTTCTTCAAAAGCGTGTTTTTTAGTTTTTTATACTATATTGATTTTTCATTTTTTAGTTTCGTATGCTATAAAAGCGTGTTTTTTAGTCTTTTTGAATTATCTTCATTTTATCTCAACTTTGGGATCAATCAGCCGTATATTGTTTAGAAAAATGACTATTGATATTTTTCGATTCCGGAGAGGGAGCCTGAAAATCAGCTACCAAGCCGATGGGCAGCAGGCGCGCAAAGGAGGGTTACAAATAAGGCAGCAGGCACGCGTGTTAATAATAGCGCCATCTGCCCACGAATAGATCAAGCAATACTGTCGATAATTCTGTCAAAGACAGATCCCGATATAAAATTAAATGAAAAGGAGAGTAACAAACAAACAAACATACATACATACAGGTGAAGCTAATATAAAGCCTGTAAAAAAAAGAGAGCTGGTTTTTATACCAATATATGGATTTCCGATACGGGGTGAAACAAATAAAGATATATAACAGAATTAAATTTTGTATCATTCGATGATCAGTCACTAGCAACAGGGGTGTTGAAAATTAATTTACTAAACTCATGAAAATCACTGAAAGTACGAAGTGGGTCAAATCGGACACTTTTAAAGGACAACTCCTGTTTTCAAACTAGATAGATGAAAACTCATGGCTGAGATCAAATTTTATGACAAAACCAATGATGAAAATCGCATATCCATATCCATTATCCTTTTTGAGTTACAGCATATTTTGTAAAGTTGCTGTAACTTTTTTCCTATCAAATTTTTTTTGTTTCTATGTGAACATTTCCAAAAGACTTTCTGACGTGGAATTCAATGGTGGGAACAACTTATTTTTCCAAATGAAATATCAATAGTTATTGATGGAAAACAATTTTTTTAATGAGACATTCTGTATATTCCTGCATTTTTAATAGAGTTTCAAATACCCTTCTCAAAAATGAAGCTAGAGAGGTCTTTGAAATTCAAAGCTTTTAGGTTTTTTCATGTTCACACACTTTGATCGAGTACGCTTTGAACGATGCGATAAAACAGAAGAAATTATTCAGTAGTATCTATAAAATTTTGAGAAAGCTTTCCACAGCTGTAATTAGATTGCGTGATTTCAATAAAACTGATAACAATTTATACTATATTATAGTCTATTTCAAAAGAGTGTAGAGTAATAAATCATGAAGTGTCATAAAATTTGCCTGAAATGAGAATTTTGTTGTGCCCAAGTATAAGAATTAAAGAAGTTGAAAATGCCAGAACTGCTCACATAAGCTCCATCTGTCCAAATACAAATTACGAAAAATCACGCACTTGGTTACAACTTTTCAGAAATCACTGGCAAAAGGCAATGGGGCGTTCAAAATCTACAGGTCTGAGTTGATAAACTTTTCTGGTCCTGTATGGCTTGAATTTGTGTTTTTTCAAAATTCTCCTAACGTTAGTTCTTGTTAGGCCTGTTGATATTTTCAAATTTCGCGTTGATGTTTTGGGATTATTTTCAACAGCTTTTAAAACGACTATTTCTTCCAACTTCTTATCCCTATTTGATTCATATAATTTTGTTTTTTTTTCAAATTGACCACTATCAATTAGGATGTGTTGCAACCCAAAATTTTTCAAATCAAGAAATGTTGAAAACTCAATGAACATCAGAAAAACATTGATTTATTCAAGAGAATGTTTTTCAAAAAAACGAATTGAAATTGGGGTATTCGTTTTTTATCCCTACTAGTTAATCTGAGGGTTTCGAATATTCAATCAAATAAACAATGATTATTGATTTCCCAGTACTGAAAAAACCACTTCAGCAACGTACATATTTCAGTCGTAACGGAAAATTCTATTGAAAACTTAAAAAGGTTTATGGTAGAGAGAATTGATACGTACTTGAAAATTACCATTTTTGCGTGTACTGTCTCCTTATATAACGAATTTTGTGTAACAGTTTCATGAGAAATTTTCACTAAACCTGTTTTACTATACATTAACTTCTTATACTTCTTATACTTGTCAAATTCATTGTCCCAACTGAATATACTTGTTAGTGTCTGAAATATTTATAAGAAGCAATAGAGATTGTCCGTATTCGCAAATTTATATCGGATAAATATTAACATACCATTGAGTGTATGCAGACCATTGAATTAATTCTCTTAAGTATTTGACGATGTGATCCATTCAAGAGGAAAACATCTTCGGATGAATTCAGAGAACTGAAAACGTTAAGACATTATTTGAAACGTCAGGTATTGGAAATGAAATCTGGAATATTGCGACGTTTTCAGAAGGACTCCGATTTAGAGTAAGTGGATTTGATACTGGAGAAAACCTTTTGAAGAAAGGTTTTTTTGTCAAAAGAAAATATTGAGACATTTCAACAGTCGATTAACTTCGCTTTTCTCCATTGATTCAAAGAAATAAACTTATTTGGAATTTATATTGACAATAAATTGAATTGGATGTATATTGTCCCGTTATGCTCGTTACACCAGGTATACAGGGTGTTTTCTAACTACGATACAAAACTTCAGATTCGTTAGGTCGTTTTGAGACAGAAATTTCTTATGAACATATATGTCCGAAGTTGCTTCGTTTCTGAGGCGTTGGAGTTAAAAAAAAGGATATTCATGAAATATTATAAATATCCTCACACCAACAATTTTGGGAAAAAAAGTATGTACTAAAAATACAAATTTTTCGTCGCTTGTGTTTTCTTCATATCTAGTGTCGTTATCGGGAAAAAAAATGGAATAATTCAGTAATTTATTCATTCAATAACATACTTGTACATAAAATATTTCAAATAATATATATCAGAATTATCTCGCTGAATGGGTTACACCTAGGTATGAAAAATGCCTGTATTAAGCTTTCCCATCTATTCAGCAGGATTATAAATCATGTACATCTCAAATACACAAAATGGATATGCTTAATAAATACAATGCGTTAAATCGGAGGGCAGTACACTTCTGATGGATTTCGTGAGTTGTTGGCAGGAGAGCTAGAAAAAGCTGTATTTCAAATTTAAAATATACCTATTGATATGCAAATGATAGCAATGGTGTACAGTATTCATTTTATAAGTCACCTTACATGCACTGCTTTGGAGACCAGCTGACAGTGATGGTGTTGTCATACTAGTGAAAGTCATCATGACACGCACTTCATTGATGGATATGAAAATGCGGAAGAAGTACGTAGAATTCACCAGGACAGATATCTTAACAGAGTAATTCCATGTGTTAAAATATTTGGTCGGTCGGTAGCCAAGCGGTTCGGCGTGGGTGATTTGTTCACTCACTCGAATTGACTGCCGTGTTGGTCGGTGGTTCAAGCCCTAGTCAGAACGATCGATCTTCACTTGCTGTCGTCCAACCCGTGTTAGGAATCACACGTTAAAAGGTAAGACCTCGTTAATCCTTAGCTCGCACATGTTTCGACTTTTAGGGTGCGACAGCTGGTTAACGGAAAAACAGATTTTAAACAGATTTGGAACGCTAAATTCAAGATTTTGTGGGAGTTTTAATAAAAATGCAGATGGTGTAGACCAGAAACTGTAACAATGCCTGAAGAAGCTTTACTTGAAGCGTAAAAAGAAAGCCCTTCAAATAGTACAAGGAAGATTGCACTGCTGCTCAAAGTCAGCCCAAAAACCGTATGGACAGTTCTGAAAAGAAACCTCTCACACCCATATCACATACAGTGGGTTTATGCTCTACCGTCTTGGGATTTTCACCCAAGATCAAGGTTTTGTAGGTGGTTGATCCACACAATAATAATTTTTTGCCAAATATTTCATTTACTGACGAAGCAAATTTTTCACGGGATGCTATTATGAACTTTCACAATGACCATTTTTGGGCAGACGAAAATCCCCACGTTATTAGAGAAAGTCATTCTCAGAAACAATTTTCGCTGATCGTTTGGTTGTGAATGATAGGTGGCTACCTAATTAACCTATCTTTTCTACCAGGAAGATTTACAGGTAAATCCCACTTGGATTTTTGCGAAATCATTTACCGAAATCATCAAAAAATCTAATAACTCCTTCGCCGACGCGGTCTACAGGAAACCAAGACACACAAATAGATACCTCAACTTCCACCATCATCCAGCACAAACCAACTCCGTCTTGAACTCTCTCAGCTACAGATTTACTAACCTAACAGATCACCACAACAAACCACAAGAGCTGGCCCATTTCAAATCAGCTCTCCTTCAAAATGGATTCACAGACCATCAAATTGACAGATGCATCCGTCGTCAACAAACTTCTCCGTCCAGTCCCAAAGATCTAAAAGACAGCTATGTTACCCACAAAGCTTTCCTCCCCTACATTGAAGATGTAAATGACAAAATCAGCCAAATTTTCGAAAAACAGGACATAACAACGATATTCACCACCAACAATTAAATTTCCACATTTCTTCGTTCCCCCAAAGACAAAATTGTCAACGAGTCTCAGTATATATATAAAATTTCATGCTCCGATTGCGATAAAACATACGTAGGCCAGACCAACAGACATGTGATAAGTAGAGTATATGCACATCAACTTGCTGTATGAAAGTCAGACCCATCCCCAGTCCTGTCAAAAAACAGGATACAACATAGACTTTGCGGACACTAAGACCACTACAAGCTCGGATAATTCGCCACACCAGCGAATTCAAAAAGCGACCTTTCTGCCTGAACAAACGTAATGACGGTCAGAGACTTCCAACTACCTGGAGATCCCCAATTTCACGATGCTCACCCCCTACCAAGACGTTCGGTGGTGATGATCACCCGAAGCATTGCCCCCACATTTCCACTTCAGTAGCTTCCACCGATATAAATACCACCGAACACCCATCGACACCTGAGTTCAATCTAAGGAGTAGGCAGATTGAGATCTCAGAGATCACTCAAGACGAGACCTGGGGAGTAGGCAGATTAAGGCCACGGCATTAAGTCACATCAAATTCTTGAAAATGGCTCCAAAATGGGAGCGGAAAGGTCGAATATAAAACTCCAGACGCGGTTCAACCCGAACTCAACGACAACAATGTTGTTGGTTTGACCAATCAACTGACAACTGAGGTAGCAGAAATTTGGGAAGCTATTCTGGAAACTATTTCTGTATTCCTTTATGTGGGCTTTGAACGTTCTTCCGGTTTGACCTATATAAAACATCGGATATGACCCACGTGATAATTTATACACTACTGATTTTTCTGAAACTGAACTTGTGCATGTAGTACCTTGGGATAGGTACACAGGCAAGTTTATATTTTTGTTCTAGGCATCCTGAAGGTGTTTTTAATTCACCTGTGATCGGACAGCAAAAATAATTGGTTTATGAACTGAGAGATTAACAAAAACTAACCAACACATAAATGGATGGAAATTCAATTGGATTGGCTCTGACAAAGCAACGGCCAAGAATCTCCTCTGAGAAAGACTGACTTTTTTCATGGTCCGCTAAACTGAGACCACACGTGCCTGAAAGGTGATGAAGCTGTTAAACTCCCTTGCAAGCGATTTCATCAGACATAAATTCATCACTGGCATCGCTGCCAGTGATGAATTTATGTCTAATGAAATCGATGAATAACGAAAACGATGAATACCCGGACTATAACAAAAATTTAGGAAATCAACTCAAATTGGTTTATTTCAAAGTATTTCTACTCGTATAGTTTCTACATGTTGCCAAATGATTGTTAAAGTACAGCAGAAATTACCTTTTTTGACAAACAGGCTCAGTTACAGGTCACTGTTAACTCATGACTCAAGACTGTCGTAAAAAAGGCGCGCCGTTTCTATTAAGTTGAATCAGTAGAGCATATACTCTTGCTGCTCCACCTTCCAGAAGCTAGTCACCTTCGTCAACGTGCTGTATTTATTATTTCGTTAAATTTGAATTATGTGAACGACATTGAATTCTTTCAAGTTGTAATAGACGTTCGTATCTACTTACTCACCGGAGAAAAAAGGAATATATGAAGTTGTTTGGATAGGATGTGAGATATACTGTGAAGATCAAAACATTCTTCTTCTTGTCTTTTCGAAAGTCAGCGCTCCATATTATCCCTATGTCGAAGAACAATTTGTAATACTGTAATATATTCAAAACTTTGTTATTATCTTTCTTCATCTTCATACAAAAATGTAGAAAACTTTCCATGAAACGAAGAAAGCAATTGCTTTCAAAATCAACTCTATTCAAAGATATATGCAGATCAATTCTAGAAAGAAGCACTATCCAAGCAACTATTTTCATATAAAAATTGAGTTAGGATGAAACATTCACTTACGTATGGAAATTGAACTGTATATCATTCACAGAAACACTACACAATGTAACATATGAGAAAGCTTTGATATAACATTCCGCTCATATGGAAATTACCATGCCTAAAATGTATTTATGAGAGTTTCGGGTCCAAAACACTAGTCTCCATTTCTTTGAACTTCTAGAGGCGAAAACAACACACACATTTGTCGCACAAGATTATGACTTTATGTTAATATAATTTTTTTGGATCTAAATAACCATCCGATCATTTCAAATCAATTAGATCAATTACTTCATGGTTATTTTCATAAATGATTATGTGTTTCTGTTATTCGTGACTGTCTGTTTCTGTATATTCAAACGATGTCCTTGTATAAGGCACTAAAATCATAATGAACCATAATTATGAGTTAGTGTTCAATTCAATCAACTTAGAAACATTATATTTCACGAAACTTCATCTCGTGTTTCACTAATGAAACCTCCAAACAAATATGACACAGTGACCACACTCATTCAAACATCTCGTATACGTATATTCAAAACAAAAATATAATCAAACAACCGTCCTTTCATTTCGAAATTACTCCCTGCAAAATTCAATTAAGAAGCCAATCCGTAAAGCAAATATTTGAAAAGCTATTCCAATTTAATAATGTAAATTGAGAATTGAATGTTTTTCAAGGGTGAACTGTGTCCCTTAATTCCCTTGTTATTATTGAAATCACATTCAAAATGTATTCGTTCAACTCTATTCTGGATTATCATGTAGATATCAAAGGAAAATCCACCTAATTGCGATCGATACCTTATGCAAAATTGTCAATTATTAAAAAAAACTCTTCATTCCGAAGCATGCTGTGGCAAATTTTCAAGGGCACACTTATGTGAAGCCATTATATGAAAACAGCATATAAGCGGCTTCTTTGAATTTTCTCCTAAGCCAGCGTTCCTCCTTGTGGATGATTTCAGCTTGAGATCACTTGATGATATGTTGATAGGTCCAAACATGCTCTGCTATTCCTGATTTGCTGGTTTCTCCTCGTTGTGTGTGCAATGGCCTCTTAGTTTCACCGATGTATGATTCTCCGCACTCGCAGGGTGTCCGGAAAATGCAATTCTTGGAATTGCAGTTCGCGTTTGGTGACCTGGTTTTCATGGACTGTCTACGGATAGTGTTTCCGGATCTGAAGCAGGTTCTGATGTTATATTTCGACCCAATTCTTCTTATCCTTTCCGACAATCCTCTGATGTAGGGAAGTACAAGTACTGGTTGTGACAAGAACCGCACAAGGAAGAGAAGCCGCCACAACCATTACTTGTACTTCTCTACATCACAGGATTGTCGGAAAGGATGAGAAAAATTGTGTCCAAGTATAACATCATCCACAAGGAGGAACACTGGTTTAGAAGAAAATTCAAAGAAGCCGCTTATATGCTGTCCAACAATGCATTTAGTTAAACTGGGGTAGATATACGCAACATATGGAAACCTATAATCAAGCGGAATACGACCAACGCCCGCCAAACGGCCAGCTTCCGCTAAAACGATGAAGCGGAGAGAGGTGAAAGCACTCGAATGATCAATAAATAGTCAGATCTCGGAGACGTTATCACCCGAAGATGAACACCCAAACAATCGAAACGTCATGAAGTAACTTGAAATCCTTTAATTTTTAATTTTCATTTCTTGTTATCAAATTTTCATTTTCATTTCTTACAACCCGATAACCTCGGATGACGTTCGAAAAGCCCTTGTGGTTTCCAAAAAGTTTGCTGCTCCGGGCATAGCCGATTCTGGACTGGTTCGTCGAGAGGCGGATCGTCCTTATCCCCAATAAAGGGGGATTTGTAGATTCCCAAAAAGAACAGACCGATACAATGCTCTAATTTGTGTCATAATTTGTTTATCAGCATCCTATACATTCAAATACTCACCGCAGAGAACCTGTTCATTGATAGATGTGTAACGATAGAGTTTGAGCGTGGCCTCTCTATGGCCTGATCGATCATCGCGACACATTTGATAAAACATCGCATGAGCTTCTCTTGCATTTGCTTAGATACTTTGCGGTACCCGACAAAATAGTGGGATGCCTTCAAGAACATTATCCACTCTGCCGAACTCACGTCATCATAACATCTGGTCAGGTCAGAGTACAAACAGAGCGGATCTTCAGAAAGGATGTATTTCGGAGCGACCCCACCAGTCCCCTACTTTTCTGCGTTTCGCTCTTGCCATCATCCGTTGCCTTCAGAAATACTCGACGGTTCAACTGTCGCACCCCCTTATGCCCCATCAGTCTTTGAGGGTGGTGAAAGAATCAATATAAAATTTGGAATAAACAAATATACAACATACCATTTCAGAATTGGACGAAACAAAAATTATGGAAGTGATGTTCAGGTCGTAGATGGAAGCATCCTGCAGCATCTGGATGACGGAGAGACGTATACCCATCTCGGGAACAACGCCACTTGCAAATGGTTACAATAGTAAAGCAGTCAGAAACTGAAGGGTCATCATGGTCTGCCAGGATGCTGTCTAAAACACCTTAGTTCACCGCCATCGCATAATGGGTATAGAAGCTCCTGATACAAGGTGCAGGGCCTACCGCGAGGCGTCTGAAACCCTAATGCACTTGCTGTTAGCATGTCAGCATATACAGTCTCAACCTATATTCATCGACATAACGTGGCCCTAAGAGTATTTCATTATCATCACGGCACATGATTCTCGCACCCAATGTTCACCCACCTCATGGTGTGGTAGGTAGTCATTGGTTAATCACGCTGGCGCACCTTCTCAAATGTGTCTTAGCTTCGGAGACAAGGCCCGATCGTGCGAAAATCAATAATAGTAAATTCTTATCGACATTTCTGATAACTAGCTGATAAACACAATTCGGATCATTCAATTGCGAAGAACTCAGGACTAGAATAGCGTAATTTTTTATCATTTATCCAATGAAATCTGTTACAATCTATAAACTTTGAGGTTATTTTAATGAAATATACTTAGAGCAGTGGCGTAACTATACCATTCGAGGCCCGTGGCAAATTCATCGGATGAGTCCCCTCCCCCCAATATAAAAAAGCTGAACCAACAATAATGATATTTTTTCATTTCATAATACTTATTTATACACATTTACTAAAAGTACAATAATAATTCACTTCGTGAAGTAGGTACACACAAAGTTTATAATTATACTTAGGTATTTATTTTAGCGACCCCAGAATTTTGCTTCGCGACCCATAGTTTAAGAAAGCCTGGGATAGACCAATATTCATGAAATTTTCTGAACATATTTGGCAGATGATTTAACGACATTTTTTGTTTTTTTTTTTTTCATTCGGTAATAAATTTTATTCACTATACAATTACATAATTCATTCATTTCCATCAAGTAATAGGTCAAAGTATTCGTAATACTGTATTTTTATTGCAATTCATTAGTCTATTGCAGTAATTCTCAAAGTGGACCCCTAGGGGTCCATGCGAGACTCTATGTCTATTGGCGTGACCAAGAAATGGGGGTCCACAATTCGTAAGCAGGGGTAATTGCAGGGGGTCCACCAGAGCCAGAAAAATTTTGAAAGCGGTACATGATAAAAAGAGTTTGAAAACCTCTGTTCTATCGCTACTTCTTATACTTGTCAAATTCATTGTCCCAACTGAATATACTTGTTAGTGTCTGAAATATTTATAAGAAGCAATAGAGATTGTCCGTATTCGCAAATTTATATCGGATAAATATTAACATACCATTGAGTGTATGCAGACCATTGAATTAATTCTCTTAAGTATTTGACGATGTGATCCATTCAAGAGGAAAACATCTTCGGATGAATTCAGAGAACTGAAAACGTTAAGACATTATTTGAAACGTCAGGTATTGGAAATGAAATCTGGAATATTGCGACGTTTTCAGAAGGACTCCGATTTAGAGTAAGTGGATTTGATACTGGAGAAAACCTTTTGAAGAAAGGTTTTTTTGTCAAAAGAAAATATTGAGACATTTCAACAGTCGATTAACTTCGCTTTTCTCCATTGATTCAAAGAAATAAACTTATTTGGAATTTATATTGACAATAAATTGAATTGGATGTATATTGTCCCGTTATGCTCGTTACACCAGGTATACAGGGTGTTTTCTAACTACGATACAAAACTTCAGATTCGTTAGGTCGTTTTGAGACAGAAATTTCTTATGAACATATATGTCCGAAGTTGCTTCGTTTCTGAGGCGTTGGAGTTAAAAAAAAGGATATTCATGAAATATTATAAATATCCTCACACCAACAATTTTGGGAAAAAAAGTATGTACTAAAAATACAAATTTTTTGTCGCTTGTGTTTTCTTCATATCTAGCTTCGTTATCGAGAAACAAAATTAAAGTAATTCAGTAATTTATTCATTCAATAACATACTCGTACATGAAATATTTCAAATAATATATATCAGAATTATCTCGCTGAATGTATGGGTTATACCTAGGTTTAAAAAAGCCTGTATTGAGCTTTCCCATCTATTCAGCAGGATTATGAATCATGTACATCTCAAATACACAAAATGGATATGCATAATAAATACAATGCGTCAAATCGGAGGGCAGTACAATTCTAATGGATTTCGTGAGTTGGCAGGAGAGCTAGAAAAAGCTGTATTTCAAATTTAAAATATACCAATTGATATTGCAATGGTGTACAGTATTCATTTTAGAAGTATTCTTTCATATACCTGCTTTGGAGACCAGCTGACAGTGATGGTGTTGTCATACTAGTGAAAGTCATCATGACATGCATTTTATTTATGGATATGGAAATGCGGAAGAAGTACGTAGAATTCACCAAGACAGATATCTTAACAGAGTAATTCCATGTGTTGAAACATTTAGAACTCTAAATTCAAGATTATGTGGGAGTTTTGATAAAAATGCAGGTGGTGAAAGACTAGAAACTGTAACAATGCCTGAATGCGTGAAAAAAAGATCCTTCAAATAGTACAATGAAGATTGCACTGCAGCTCAAAGTCAGCCCAAAATTCTAAAAAGAAACCTCTTACACCCATATCACATACAGTTGGTTTAAGCTCTACCGTCTTGGGATTTTCACCCAAGATCAATGTTTTGTAGGTGGTTGATCCACACAATAATAATTTCTTGTCAAATATTTTATTTACTGACGAAGCAAATATTTCACGGGATGCTATCATGAACTTTCACAATGACCATTTTTGGGCAGAAGAAAATCCCCACGTTATTAGAGAAATTCATTCTCAGAAACAATTTTCGCTGATCGTTTAGTTATGAATGATTGGTGGCTACCTAATTGGCCCATCTTTTCTACCAGGAAGATTTACAGGTGAATCCCACATGGACTTTTTGCGAAATCATTTACCGATTTTGTTGGAAGAAGTGTCGGTACGTGTACGAGGCTCCAGCTCATTTCAGGGATCTTACTCGTCAGCATCTCAACATCACCTACCCTAATCTCAATCAGGATCTCAAAAGTAGCCAGCTGGCAGTCCTGATATGGAGCCTCTAGATTTCTATTCATAGGATCATCTGTACTACATGTGAATAACTTGAGGAATCGAATAATTGATAATTACAATGTCATGAGGAATACTTCAGGTATTTTTGAACGTATTCTAAAAACACTTCATCGTGAGATTTTCACTAAACAATTTCACGAAAACGCAACACGTGTTTCGCAATACAATGGCTTCTTCGGGCGTGTTTTCACGGCTTTTGGTTTTTATTTTGTAGATAGTTTTTAGAAGTGATTTTCTTTTCTCGGAAACGAAGCTTGTGAAAACACAGTCGACAAAAAGTTGTATTATCAGTTGCTTGATCTGAAAAAATAAAAAACTACAGAAGAAGTCAGCGGCGTTCTTTTTTTGTTGATATTGTTGGCTGCGGTGCCGACTGAGACGCCACTGGACCTAATAATTTTAATCTAGTTCGTTAAAATGTTGTGGGTATTTTTGTTGGAGAGATTGTGAACTAGGACTCGGAGGTTAGATGTGGATGGCTTTGGGTCATTGGCCTACATCCTTGCAAGCCTTTTAATGGAAGACCGAAACTAAGGCTATTGACAGGTACGACCACAAACCCTCTTGCTGGTTCAGACACGTAGATGACATTTTTGTCAAATGACCCTACTGCTCCGAAACTCTCCATAATTTCCCTGAGCATCTCAACGACCTTCACCCGCAAATATAAAATTCACAATGAAAAATGAAACCAATAACTCCTTTTCATTCCTAAATGTCATCATCACAAAATCTAATAACTCCTTCACCCACATGGTCTACAGGAAACCAACACACACAAATAGATACCTCAACCCCCACCATCATCTAGCACAAACCAACTCCGTCTTGAATTCTCTCATCTTCAGATCTACTAACCTCACAAACCACCACAACAAACCACAAGAGCTGGCCCATTTCAAATCAGCTCCCCTTCAAAATGTATTCACAAACAGCAATGTTCCCAAAAAAGCTTTCCTTCCTTACATTAAAAATGTAGATGACAAAATCAGACAAATTCTCAAAGAACAGGACATAAAAACGATATTCACCGCCAACAATTGAATTTCCACATTCCTTCGTTTCCCCAAAGACAAAATTGTTGATGAATCTCAGGGTATATATGAAATTTCATGCTCCGATTGCGATGAAACATACGTAGGACAGACCAACAGACATGTGACAAGTAGATTATATGAACATCAACTTGCTGTATGAAAGTCAGACCCAGTCCTGTCCAAACATCGTCAAGAAACAGGATACAACATAGACTTTGCGACCTCTAAGACCACTACAAGCTCGGATAATTCGCCAAGCCATCGAATTCAAAAAGCGACTATGACGGTCATAGACTTCCAACTGCCTGAAGATCCCCAATTTCCCGATGCTCAACCCCCACCAAGACGTTCAGTGATGGTAATCAGCCGAAGCATCGCCCCCATATTTCCACTTCAGTAGCTTCCACCGATATAAATACCAATGAACACTCATCGACACCTCACTTCAATCTAAGGAGTAGGCAGATTGAGATCTCAGAGATAACTCATGACGAGACCTGGAGAGTAGGCAGATTAAGGCCACGGCGTCAAGTCACATCAAATTCTTGAGAATGGCTCCAAAATGGGAGCGGAAAGGTCGAATACAAAACTCCAGACGCGGTTCAACCCGAACTCAACGACAACAATGTTGGTGGTTTGACCAATCAACTGAGGTAGCAGAAATTTGGGAAGCTATTCTGGAAACTATTTCTGTATTCCTTTATGTATGTGTTCTTTCGGTTTGACCTATATAAAACATCGGATATGACCCACATGATAATTTATACACTACCGATTTTTCTGAAACTGAACTTGTGCATGTAATACCTTGGGATACAGGCAAGTTTATATTTTTGTTCTGGGCATCCTGAAGGTGTTTTTAATTCACCTGTGATCGAATAGCAAAAATAATTGGTTTATGAACTGAGAGATTAACAGAAACTAACCAACAGATAAATGAATGGAAATTTAATTGGATTGGCTCTGACAAAGCAACGTCCAAGAATCTCCTCTGAGAAAGAATCACTTTTTTCATGGTCTGCTAAACTGAGACCACACATGCCTGAAAGGTAATGAAGCTGTTAAACTCTCTTGCAAGCGATTTCATCAGATATAAATTCATCACTGACATTGCCGCCAGTGATGAATTTATGTCTAATGAAATCGATGAAATACCTGGACTGTAACAAAAATTTAGGAAATCAACCGAAATTGGTTTATTTCAAAGTATTTCTACTCGTATAGTTTCTACATGTTGCCAAATGATTGTTAAAGTACAGCAGAAATTACTTTTATTGACAAACAGGCTCAGTTACAGGTCACTGTTAACTCATGACTCAAGACTGTCGTGAATCAGTAGAGCATATACTCTTGCTGCTCCACCTTCGAGAAACTAGTCACCTTCGTCAACGTGCTGTATTTATTATTTCGTTAAATTTGAATTATATGAACTACAATGAATTCTTTCAAGTTGTAATAGACGTTTGTATCTACTGACTCACCGGAAAAAAAAGGAATACATATAGTTGTTTGGATAGGATGTGAGATATGAAGATCAAAACATTTTTTTTTGTCTTTTCGAAAGTCAGCGCTCCATATTATCCCTATGTCGAAGAACAATTTGTAATACTGTTATATATTCAAATCATTGTTATTATCTTCCTTCATCTTCATACAAAAATGTAAAAAACTTTCCATGGAACAATTGCTTTCAAAATAAACTCTATTCAAAGATATATGCAGATCAATTCTAGAAAGGAGCACTATCCAAACAACTATTTTCATAGTGGAGTGTTCCCATCTTTTTTAAAATTATCGGTAGTCATTCCTTTACACAAAGGTGGAGATCTTGAAGACCCTTCAAACTATCGGCCAATTTCCCTTATACCTACGTTGGCAAAAATTATCGAACAACTCGTCAAAAAAAGGCTCAATGAGTTTCTTGTAACTCACAAAGTAATCAATGAAAATCAATTCGGCTTCCAAACCAATAAAAACACCCATGACGCAATTGTCAGTTTTCTGTACGAGGTATATGCAAATATTAACATTGGAGATGTAGCCGCGGCAGTCTTCTGCGATTTTGCGAAAGCGTTCGACTGTGTTAACCACAATTTACTCCTGCATAAGTTGTATNTTCATAAATGATTATGTGTTTCTGTTATTCGTGACTGTCTGTTTCTGTATATTCAAACGATGTCCTTGTATAAGGCACTGAAATCATTATGAACCATAATTATGAGTTAGTGTTCAATTCAATCAACTTAGAAACATTATATTTCACGAAACTTCATCTCGTGTTTCACTAATGAAACCTCCAAACAAATATGTCATAGTGACCACACTCATTCGAACATCTCGTAAACGTATATTCAAAACAAAAATATAGTCAAACAACCGTCCTTTCATTTCGAAATTATTCCCTGCAAAATTCAATTAAGAAGCCAATCCGTACAGCAAATATTTGAAAAGCTATTCCACTTTAATAATGTAAATTGAGAATTGAATGTTTTTCAAGGGTGAACTGTGTCCCTTAATTCCCTTGTTATTATTGAAATCACATTCAAAATGTATTCGTTCAACTCTATTCTGGATTGTCATGTAGATTTCAAAGGAAAATCCACCTAATTGCGATCGATACCTTATGCAAAATTCCGAAGCATGCTGTGGCAAATTTTTAAGAGCACACTTATGTGATGCCATTTTACGGCACAAAATCCTAGCACTATTGTAGTTGGTATTGTATTTTATACTGTAAAAACTTTCGATTGTTATTTGCAAGCTGTAGGTTTTTTCAATTCTTTATTCAATTTTCCCGTACCTAGAGTTTATGACGTTTTCGTATTTTTTTTTTACTTGAGAATGCATTATGGCCCTGTAAGATACATTTGATTATTCCATAATTGACAGATAAGTTGATGTGGTAAGGAAATAATTTTCAATGCAATTGATTTATTAACACAGGGTGTGATTTAAAAAATAATAACTCCAAATGAATCTATGCCGACGTAATAGAATACGAATTGTATAATTATGTGGAATTATTTGGGACATTATTGGCTATCATTAATTGTTTTTTCATTTATTGTTTTTAATTGTTTTCAATTGTTCACTAGGGTATTTGTATCTGTAATGAAACCAAATATCACTGTATAAATGATGATTTAATGTATCCAGGTACCTATATTTCATTATCTATTTAAATGTTATTCAACATATGATATTGAAATCTTTATATGTAAAGGAGTGAATTTGGAAAGCGACTGCCATTCAGATGAAAAGTGTCAGTCGTGTCATCCTCAGTCGCATTGTCCAGTTTATCAACTCCATCAAAGAGCTAGGAGGGCATTCAATCGAATAGAAAGCGAGGTAAACAAATCACTGATGTTTGAAAGAATGTTCTTTAATTTTCTTTCTATAACAATGAAAAAAATTATGATGTTTAAACAAAATGACATTTTTCCCAGTTTATTGAAATAATTTATTGATGAAGGGTATAGTGACTAAATGTTGAAGATCCATTGAGAATTATCATTTTTCTCATTGAATTTTTTTGTTTATTGTCTGTGGATAATTCATGATTAGAAATCGAAAAAATGTTTGTGGCAATCTAACTATCAGTTAATTCAGTTGTTGCACTCTAATAGGTATTCGTCTACAATGGAAATAGTGAAATTACTTGGTCAACTACAGAGTTGCCTGTTGTCGAAACAAGAAAAGAAAATGTTTTCCTTCGTCTAGTCTCGAATGAGCCGAAAGAGAAATTCTCTCTCGTCTTGGCACAAAAACCGTTTCTTTCGACGATATTTCAGACTGAATTTGAATATCTTCATTTTTGAAAGTATTCTGAGCATGAATATTGAAATATATCTTGGTGTGTCATCAGCATAAAAAATTTAATAACAGTTTTGCAAGTGTAGACAGTAGATAAAATTGGACCCAGAATTGCCCCCTGTGGTACACCTCGACGTGATGACAATATAAATGACAGAAATACAAATATTTCCCAATATGACATGAATAAACCCATTTTTTTCTGGGTTTGAAGTTACCTTATGCCTCATGCGACATTTTTACAGGACTGTTGCGGATGCTCTGAAAAAGGGAGAGAAGGTTGAAGCTGAATCTTTTGAATGTGTGACAATATACTTCAGTGATATCGTTGGATTCACAGAATTGTCTGCTGTTAGTACTCCTTTACAAGTAATCGATTTGCTCAATGATCTTTACACTTGTTTTGACTCAATCATATCCCACTACGACGTTTATAAGGTGAGTTTTCACGAGTCCTGTTGATACATATTGTCCTGTTGATACATTTTGTTTTCATTTTTTTTCTGTTATCAGAACCGTATTTGTTACAATCAGAGTTATCCATTTTTTGGCATAACCAATATGCCAGATGTTATTTCTCCGAAATGAAAAAATTGTTATCAAACTCAGAACCATTATTTCCAGCGCAGAACGTTATTTGCAGCGCTCCAAAATGTTCAATGCTTATATTTGCGAATTGAAATCGTGTTTTCAGGAAAACTTCCATCACGTTATGAAGTTCAAGTATTCCAAGTTTCTGCTACAGCTCAGACATTATATTTCTTTCTAATGTGTGTTATTTTTTGAAGGCTGTAAGAAATTCTGATTGCGAATATTTATTCTGAAAATTCGTTATTTCTTATAACTTATAACTTATTATTTCCAAAAAACGATTGGAAAACTCGGTTGGATTATTGATTTTCCTGTCTGTTGCATGGATCAATATTCAAGAATGTATCCAAGTATAGAGATTTTCAATTAGTACTTTGCATCTCTTTGGGAAAATTAAAATCAATATGCGTTTTTCTTCAGTTTTTTTTATATCAACCAGACTGTAAGGTTGAATAATTATTATTGAAAGGTCAATAGAGTACCTTTCAAACAGTAATGAAAGTTCCTATTCTACGACATTTCATATATTTCATCCAATAATTTCATTGCAGGTCGAAACAATCGGAGACGCTTACATGGTTGTGAGTGGTTTGCCATTGAGAAATGGCGATCGACATGCTGGTGAAGTAGCTTCCATGGCGCTCCATTTGCTCACTAAAATAAAAAAATTCCAGATCAAACATAGACAGGGTGAAGTTTTACAACTGAGGATAGGAATTCACTCAGGTTGGTTCGCTAAACCCTCAGAAAAGTTTCAACATTTTTGTTTGCATTTCCTCATCAACAGGTCACGTGGTTGCTGGTGTGGTCGGTCTAAAGATGCCCAGGTACTGTCTCTTTGGAGATACGGTGAACACTGCATCCAGGATGGAAAGTTCAGGTCAAGCTTTCAGAATTCACATATCGCATGCAACTTATTTGCTTTTACAAAGACTTGGTGGATATACTTGTGAGGAGAGAGGAGTTATACCCATCAAGGTGAGAATCATGGAGGAGGGAACTGATAAATTTATTTTTTTCGGTAGTATCAGCACCCAAAGAATTGTTGAATATCATAACGCAATCTTTGTTGAATTCAGCGAAAAGGGACCAAGTAAGTTCCAAATACAATTGTTTTCTTCCAACCATTTGGTTTTTAATTCAATCCAGAATGTTCAATCTTTGGAGTTGAACAATATAGATTACAAAAATATAGGAAGAGAATCCATAACAGGCAGTTTTTCCATTCACCAGAAATGCAGTACTCTTTTCGACGCGCGTTTCACCAACCAAATTGGCGTCTTCACAAGATGAAAAAAGTCAATTCCTAACTCTGAACTGTCGATTCATATCTAACAGTACATACTTTCACCTTCCGTTACACGTCAAAGATTTTGGGTAGAAAATTACTGAATTTTTTTTTCATGAAAGTTAACGAAAATTTCAACAGAGTGATTCATAAATGAAAATTCAGTACGGGTGNAATTGCTGAATTTTTTTTTTCGTGAAAGTTAACGAAAATTTCAACAGAGTGATTCATAAATGAAAATCCAGTACGGGTGGTCCCAGAAATACCTGACCCAATAAAGAAAACATAGGTATTTATTCATTTTTAGTAATATAGCTAGGAGAGTTCTGAGCCATTTCTTATGAAAAAATACGTGCAAATTTGAGCAGGTGCATTCTTGCGATTTTGGACCTCAGGCCCAGTTCACATGGAGGGAACAAAGGTCCGCGCCTTGTTTCTTGCAGATGTCCATTCTGTGTTATTGGGCTTTAGACTTCCCGAGCCCACCCGAGCAATCGTGCGTGCAGCGGGAAATTCAAATCAGTAGATGAACAACGTATGTACGAACTGAAAATTCCGTGAATATTCTTATGGAGCTGAACTTTTTACAATTTTCGTGACATCCGATCGAAACCTTGTGGTACACCCAACTCAAGGTACGTGTGTTTCAGATAGTGGGAGAGAGAATCATGTGACGTAATCGATGCAGAGACGGATGGAATGAGTATCGAAGAGATTCAAAGAGCGTGGACCCCCTTGGGGCTCCGCCCGCTCCTCGGGCCCCACCCTTCAGGCCTTCACCCTCGAGCCTCCTTGTCGCGTACCAGTCACGTAGTCATCGGCAGCTGAGGGAATTTCGAAATTTATCTAAATGAGAGTCGAACTCAGGTTGTCGGCATGGTAGACGTTGTCCTTAATCTCGTCACCAACTTGAGATCTTGGAAGTAATTGCGAATTGTTGATATTTATGGCGGTTGATTTTTCTTAGCCGTAATCGACTCATTCTCTATACTTGACCGTATTTTTTTATTTCCGTAGAATCTTAGGAAAATTGTGACGTCATTTCCATGTAGAAGATAGCAAAATATCCTTAGATTTGGAGAAGAATTTATGTTTCATAAAAAGGTGTGTAAGTGTGTGAGTGTGTGTGTTTAAGAGTGAGAGTGAGTGTGTAAGAGTGAGGTCGTACATACGTTCATCTACTGATATGAATTTCCCTATGTAGGCGCAGTAGCTTCGGATTGGTCGACAGTATAAAGGCAAAAGTGAAGGAGTGGGCTCTGAAAATCCAAGGCCCAATTCACACAGAATGAACGTCTGGCCGAGATGAGGCACGGAGCTTTGTCCAAAAATCGCCGGAATAGACCTGCTCAAATTTGCACGTGTTTTTCCATAAGTAATGGCTGAGAACTCTCCTAGCTATATTACTATTTTTCCAAATAATTTCGTTGCAGCTCTATACACCTTTCTCAGCGACGTTCAATGATTTCGATACCGTTTTCATAATGAGGAATTGTCTTGCTCCTCAAAATAGCCATCAAGTGCTGACATCACTTTTTCATCTTTGAAAAATCTTTGACCAATTAGCCATTTTTTTTTAAGTTTTGGATCAAAAGATTCCGTTGCGGCCGTTTTTGCTTGATTTCTTTACTCAAACGTTGCAATAAGTTCGAATAATATTTACTCTCGATAGTTTTACCTTTTTTAAGATAGTCAATGGAAATTATTTCACGCGCATCCCGAAAAAACGATTCCATGGCCTTGTCTGTAGATGAAACGGTCTTCGCTTTCTTTGAAGTCGGTTTTCCCTGTTGAGTCTACTGTTTTGATTGTTTTTTTTTCTCGAGTATGAAGTGATGAACCTATGTTACATCCATGGTTATGAAACGACACAAGAATTCGGCTTTGTTGCTGTGGAACTTCGCTGAATACTCAACTGAAACATTTTCACGACGCTGTCGTGAGGTGCCGCAAACGCGGCACCTCAGTCTCGCGCACTTTCAGTCGACGATCATTCAGTACCGCTTTGTGGATTTCTTTCAATGTTTCTGGAGTCGTCACCGCATTTGACCGATCACTTGGATGCTCGTCGTGGCAGCTAGTACGGTCTTGCTTGAACTCTGCTACCCAATATTTTACTGTTGTGAACAAAGGAGCAGACTCACTCAGAGTAGAATCCAATTCAGCTTCCATATTGGTTTGCTGAGGCCTTTCAAATAAAAGTATAATATTACAACTCCCGAGGAGTTGTCCTCCTAGGTCATCGTCCATCCTGTCCTCTCCAGAAAGGTGGACAGGTCACTAGGAGACATCTCCTTCATATCGGCAGGTGTAGGTTAAGACTCGCCGAACACACACTCTCTTATTGACGATATCTCCGGACACTCGCATAAGACATGACTGACAGTTTCATCTTTCCGTTCACACATCTTGCATAGAGGTGTGTTCACTAGACCCATAATATGGAGGTGTTTCCTTAGTTTATAGTGGCCAGTCAGAAATCCTTCTTTTTTAAGTATAGGTTTTTCCAGATATTTCTTCGGCACCAGCTTCCCAGGGCAAGACAGTATTGTTTGATTCCATCCCATATCTTTAGGGATTGAGCATGAGTATGACGTTAGGTTAGTTTCGCAATCATCGAAGTCGTGAGGCCGTAGGTATCACTGGGTCTTGAAGTTCTTAGCCCATCCGCTTTTTTTGGCTAGAGAGTCGGCAATGCGATCACCTTCACTCCTGTCTTGCCCTTTAACCCACCTCTAGATAATGCTATTATCTACTACAAAAGCAAGCCATGGACCTGGTCTACCCAAATTCAAGATGCGATAACGTCAGTTATAAACATTGTCATAATTGGATGAATCAACCAATAATATTGCTCGTTTTTTGAAGAAAGAATGCGCGAATGTAGCTTACAGAACGAATAACAGTCTAAGTGAATTAATAAAAAAAAATAAAGACAAAACTTCGGTATCGAATAGATCAGGAGTATATAAGCTGACTTGTGGCTCTTGCCTAAAACTGTATATTGGCCAAACAGGAAGAACATTTTCCCAAAGAATCAAAGACCATTGAAGTTGTTTTGTAAATAGTAAGACCAATTCCAAATTTGCAAATCACCTTTTAGCAGAAGGACATGAGTTGAATCATGAATTCGACTGTTACATTTAGAAGAGAGGAGTTTGAAACTCAATCTTCTAGAAGGTTTAGAAATCAGTAGATTCAGGAATTTGGTTAATTTACTGAATGGTCAATAAGAATTGAATATTAAATATTTTTTCAAATGTGGAAACTGGGACATGAGATCAGGTAATTCAATTCATTACAAACTTAGGTAAGAATCAGGGACTTGAAAGTTAGGTACTTCAAATTGTAGAATAAGGTATTTTCAGCATTGAATATGTAGAATATAGTTAGTAAAGACACGCCCGAAGAAGCCACTGTATGGCGAAACACGTGTTGCGTTTTTGTAAAATTGTATAGTGAAAATCTCACAATAAAGTGTTTTTTAAATACGTCAGTTATGGATTTTCATCAAATAGCCAACGATGACTGCCTTCTGCATTTCTTCGGCCAAGATGTCTGCCGTAGTGCAGCAAAGTGACATGACATTGCGATTCGAGCATAGACAGATCATCATTCCACTAAGGACTCCAATAATCAGAACAACCATCTCAACAGAGTGGTCTGGATAAAGTCTGCGGAGTTCGAAGAAACAATCTCGATTATGCAGACGTATTGGTTAGTTGGCGATGACCCAGTACAACGAATGGCAAGAATAAGGGAAGATATAATAGGTTCCAACTTATTTAGCAGTATCAGTTCGGAAAGTACGTATATATAATGTAAATTATTTCATTACGTTTATCTACATTCACTAATAGCCAATTGAATCACAAAAGTATGAACATTTCTATCGAATATTCAAAAAAAATAAATAAACAGTCGAGGCACAAATACTTTTTCAGGAAATGTAATATACAGTGCTTTTCAGATAAAAGTATCCACCTTTAATAACTTTTGTAATACTGGTATTTAGGAAAAATCCAAAAACACGTCAATTTATGTTGGAAGGGGCAAGCATTATGGCTTATTTAAACTTACTGGAAAAGCCACCCCCTCACCCCTAGCATCATCCCTTTTTTT
>NW_019290444.1:1819-11977 GCF_000500325.1 Leptinotarsa decemlineata
GAAACCTGGGTTAATGCTGGTCATACTACCCCTAAAGTATGGGTCGATGAAACTGTGACCTCATCTAGGAGGGCCTTTCTAGATGGACTATCCACCGGATTAACAAATCCATCAGGTAAACTTATATTCATATTAAGACCTGCCTCAATCTCAATATATAAAAAGTAACCCTCGTATAGCGAATTGGTAATAATTTAAAATTTTTATTACGCACACAAAACATCCATAGGTTGAACTACCTACCATTTTTACGGAAATGTGTTCTCTCAACCCCAGCAATGATTGGCAGAGAAAAAGGTGTAGTAAAAAGAATCAGAGATAAAAATTCAGGCCTAATATCGTATCAGTCCATAATTCACCAGGCAGCCCTTTGTGGAAAACTTAGTGCTACACTCAAAGAACTGATGGACAACTTGGTCAAGTTGATTAATTTCATGAGATCCCATTCTGCTCTTCAGCACCGACATTTCAAAGAGTCCCTTTCTGAATGTGATTCTGCATTTTCTGACTTACTACAACACAACAAAGTTCGTTGGCTAAGTGAAGGTCAAGTTATTGAACGTTTCTGGCTAATAAAAGAACAAGTATACTCCTTCTTGCAAAACTTGGATATGCACGTAGCCAGAAAGCACTTTGAGTTTATAAAAAACGAGCGCAATATGCTGGTTGTGGCTTTTCTGAGTTACAAGAAAATGGAAAGTTAATATGTGATCTGCAAGATCACATATTAAACGGAGATAGGCAAGCTATCTCCGTTTCTTAAATCTCCATTTGAAATTGATGCAGCGGCAAAAGTTGTTTAATCTGTCAAAGCCATCACTTCAAATGGAAATAATTGATTCGCAAGAAGTGTCTTTGCAAATGTATAGAACGGTATCCACTGAAGAATTTTGGGCCAAACATGTCCCAGAAAATTATGAAAATTGTAAAAGACTAGCTATCAATTTGGCCACTATGTTTGACTCGACTTACATATGTGAAATATCTTTCTCAAAGATTAATTTTTTTTGAAAAACAAAAAATTTATGTTAAACGGTTTTATTGAAAAAAAAAAGATAATGGTGTAGATAATGTACTAAAAAATAATTCGAAAGGTCCTAGATAGCAGTCATCACACCACTCTCCGCAGCAATCTACGGTATTGATCAGATATTTATATATTAACATATTTACTCAGGTTACGCTACGCCCAACAATTTTATTATTATTTTTATCTGATCAATACCCTAGATTGTTATGAAGAGTGGTGTGATGACTGCTACCTAGGATCTTCAGAATAATTTTTCAGTTTTATTACATTATCTCCATCATTATCATCTTTTTTTCAATGAAACCGTTTAACATAAAAATTTATTGTATCCTATACAAGTTTGTACTTGTGATGCACTGTTAGGAACCATTGGTGTAGTAATGAATATTACTGGAGTATTTTCCCAACCTCAAACCGTTATTTTAACACCTCGACCCGTGTTTCAATCACCAAATGATCATCTTCAAGAGGAAGATTAAATTAAAAATATATACTTACAATGTTATCCTTTTTTATACAATAGATACCTCTTCTAAGTACCGGCGTCTTGAGTGTCTTGAATTAATTTCACAATATTGCCTTATCTACTAGTCTTAAATTATCATAATCAAAAGTAACACCAAAGTCTGTTACTTCTCGAGTTCTGTTGAGTTTTATGCTGTCCATCTCGTAGCTGTACGTTATACTTACTTTTTCCGTTGAATAACAATTTGTTCATTTTTGACCATTCAACGATGTTATTTATATCATTTTGTAGATGTACACAATCTTCAACCGTTGAAATTCTTCTAAAAATTTTTAAGTCATCTGCAAACAACAAGTAGCAAGATGATGTGATATTTTTTACAAGACTATTGATAAATAAAATAAATAACAAATGACCTAAGTTGGAACCCTGGGGAACTCCAGACGATGCAATAAATGTACTGGACTTATGCCCTTACACTATCACACTTTGTTTTCGATTAGATAGATATGAACTGAAAAATTTTATCAGGTTGGGATGAAAAACAAAGTCATATTCTAGGGTTCTTAGAAGAATTGGATGGGAGACTTTATCAAAAGCTTTAGCAAAGTCGGTGTATATTATGTCCACTTGAACACGACTATCCAAGTTTTCAGCTATTAATTGGGTAACATTGCTGAGATTACTAACAGTGGATCTTTTTTTCATGAAGCCATGTTGGAACTGTGATATTTTAGGAGAAACTAATCTATAGAGATGCTTGACAATGACAGTCTCGAAAAATTTGGCTGGTGCCGATAAAACTACCACCAGCTTGTAATTGATAATATCGGTTTT
Source organism: Leptinotarsa decemlineata (assembly GCF_000500325.1). NCBI lineage: Eukaryota > Metazoa > Arthropoda > Insecta > Coleoptera > Chrysomelidae > Leptinotarsa > Leptinotarsa decemlineata. The sequence continues at coordinate 4,153 of NW_019290444.1, forward strand.
GTCACCTTTTTTGAAGACTGGAATAACTTTTACTTCTTTGCAGATGTTACGAAATGTTTTGCTTCTCAAGGACAGGTTAAAGATAGTTTTCAATGGATATAACAAGAAGGTCGACAAGATCTTTGAATATAAATGGTGGTATTTTATCAGGCCCAATTGACTTTTTTATCTGCACCTAGCTGCATCAATGATATCATCATGATCTATACAGTGCATAGGTATCAATTCAAGACTGGTATTATCAGTAAATGCTGAACCATCAGCACAGTCATTTGTATAAACTGAACTGAAATGTTTTGCAAAGGCATTAGAAATATCAATGCTATTGGAATATTCAATATTGTTCAAGTGCATTTTACCTGGTATACCTGTGCTGCTTACATACTGCCAGAATGATCTAGAATCACTACTAATTTCCTGCTGAACCTTGCTTAGATATAATGTGTGAGATGTATTGATGTCATTTTCAAATTTCCTTTTCAAATCGCAAAATTTCTGTGATAATTCATGGCTACTGTTTTGTCTACATTTTAACCTTAGTTTGTTTTTTACTTTGATATCTTTTATTATTTGTCTGTTGAACCATGGGGGGTACTTTTTATTTTTCTTATATTTGGGAATACAAATAATATTGAAAAATTCATTAATTTTACTGTTGAAAAAACTCACCGTACATGAGCTCAGTATTCGCCCTTCTGAAGTTGAAATTATGCTAAATTATTAGCAGTTTATTGCAAATTATAGCAAATTTATAGCAAATTATTGGTTTTTAAATACTCAAGTGACACCTCAATACAGAGCGACGGATGATGCCTATCCTCCATCACAAAACAAAGCTCATTTTTTGTTACTTTGCAACTTTTGCTCGAGATTACTAAGTCTAGTAAGTGTCCATGATGAAACTTTGCACCAGTCATGTTAAAATTTTTATAGCAAATTTTTAATTTCTCTCTAAAAATGTCCGTATAAGTAAAAATGTATCAGAAAAGTTAAACTCCATGATGAGTTTGTTATGTATACATGAATTGATGACAATTAACCGAACTTGTTTTTTAAAATAAATGGGATATCTGTCAAAAATAAGCAAAACGTTAACTTTATCCTAGTTGCATAAAATTTGGCATATGGATATAAAATTGCCGTAGACACAACTTTTTCAAGTAACTTTTTGTTAAATTCGATCTAGAAATGCACTTTTTCAATTTTTTTTCAAAAAAAAAGTTGAATTCAACAAACATTGAACGTCAGTGGGTCGCAGTTGGCCGCATCATTTTAAGTTAAATTTAAAGCACAAACAAGTGCCGAAGTTAAACTTCATTGAAACTTTTCGAAAAAAAAGTTTCCCATATGGTGCGCACTTTAATGGTGACACTGTATAAATAAAATTAAAATCGTTTGTGTACACCTTTGCACAAATAATATCAATGTCAGGATCACTAAAATCTAAGTCAATGAGGTTGCCTTTATATGTGTAGGTCTCTTACGGCCAGAAGAACTCCTCCGCCTCTGGTTTTCTCTACTTCAGGGCTGTCATGGTTCCTGTTCTTGTAAACTATGAAATCGGGAAATATTTCATGGATGTCGTTATGTAGCCATGTTTCAGTGATGGTAATAGCATCGTAATCATCCATACTGAGATGTACAGAATTCAGGAACTCTGTCATTTTTGTGTTTAATACCCTTACATTTTGATATGCTATGTTAAAGCTATCGACTGCTGGCAATGCAGTTTTTGTTGAAGGATCTTTCTCAAGTTTTCCTTCTTGGCGCTTTGAGCCATTTATAAGAAAGTCCCCCCGTGCTGCTGGAGGAACTCTCTGTGTTTTTGAAAATCGAACCGTTTTATGCCAACGTTCTTGGGCCAGAATTCAGGTTTATACATTTCATCTTTTTTTGACGGTGGTGCGGTTACTGGTGCGATGTTCATCAAGATTATGTTTTTCTTTCAAATAATTAATGATTTCTTCTTTCGCGGACCCTTTGACCCTGTGAATGTATAGCCACACTCTTCTCTCTGCTTCCCCAAAGTTGTTATCTTCTCTAACTTGTGAGTCGTATGTGCCTAATTTTCTTAGATGCCTTCTCTTACTTGCTCTGTGCCTGACCACCGTGAAATCAGTATCAGGAACTGCATCAGCTGGATTTGAATTATACCATTGTGATTCATTAGGAGCGTTGTTTAGTTCGTTGTTTACTTCTGGAGGTGCTAACACATTGAGATGTATGTTTGTGTTTGTGATGTCAGATGTCGACTGTCATGTCGTTGACGGATGATGTTGAACTACCGGTGTGCGAGATGTTATTACTTGAGTGATCTTGCAATTGAACTACACTTTTCATTTGGCAACACTGTCACATTCTGTGCGCGACTGGTCCCTGCCGCTGCTACTGAGCTGTAGTAGTTTTTATGAATGTTTGTGTTTTTTCCGGTACTTTTTGCGGCACTCTGTCCTCGAGAGTCTGAATTCTATCCAGTAAAAGACGATTATTTTCCTGCAGGATGGAATTTTTATCCCTCACCTCCTCCAACAGTTGCTTCAGCAAATTATTTTCAATGATTAGGTTTGAGGTTACCATACTGGGCTTTTGCTGGCCGCTCTTCTATTCGCAACAAGTGATTTTGTAACCATCGACTATTTTATTCCTTATTATATCATCTACAATACCCCTCAAGAAACCGTTACTGGCTGCTATTTTCTATATTGTACGTTTTTCTTTTGTGCACCTCTCATGTGTGAGGGGAAAAATCAAAAGACGATGCACAAGAAAATTCAACCCAGCACGTTTGTGCTGTCCACAGTGATGTGAACTGTCAGAAATATACATGTACGTGCTTGTTTCCTTTCTAAATACGTAGTATTCTAGCCCTCCATATTGGCTCCTCATTACCAAAACGTCAAGAAATGAAAGTTGTCCTTTATTTTCTAACTCATACGTGAAATTTATTGATGAAATTAGGAAACAAAGTCCTCAATATTCGATTTTTTGTTATCAAATATCGCGAAAACATCATCCACATACCTTAGCTATATCCTAGGAAAATATTTTGACTCTTCTTTCACCAGGTTCACCAGGTAGAAGGACAAGGGGTTACCCATAGCCCTTCCCTCATATTGTTCATAAAAGCAACGGTCTACCTGGAAACGGTTTTGTTTCATATATAAATTAGTGGGAGAAACGAATTCATCCATTTCATTATCATTGAAATTGTTTTTCTCTAGTAATTTCCTGAGGTATTGTAAGGTCTGTGGAATTGGGATGCTAGGAAATAAAGAAACCAAAATCTTACCTTCCTGCAGATCAATGTTTTTTGTATGCTGTATGAACTACAAGGAGTTTTCGGTACTGATTTCGCATTAGCCAAGCCCTCAAATTCCTTAGTGAGCCATTTTGCATAGGTAGAAGATCCAATAGGACACATTGTAAAATTAATTTAAGACACTCGAGACGCGGGTACCTAGAAGAGGTATCTATGGTGTAAATAAGGATAACATTGTTAGTATATTTAGTTTAATCTTCCACTTGAAGATGATCACTTGGTGATCGAAACACGTGTCGAGGTGTTAAAATAACTGTTTGGTGTTGGGAAAAACTCCAGCAATATACAAGTTTGCCCGAAGTTTGCCATAAGCCTATTACAGTTTTTAAACTTATCCAGATGCACAGGTCTAGTTCATTTTCTTTTGAATATATTGGTTTCACGGTTATCCAGAATACCCGCCAAAATATTCACATTTATTTACATTGTATTGAAAATTAAGGAACGTTTCATTACGTCGAATTTTGATTACGTGGAATTCCCGTCATGTGATAATAATTTGGATGGCTTTCGACTAAGTGATACGCGCCCGAAAAACATGTAGGTCAAGCCAATAAGTCACATTTTATGAAGAAAGTGAACCGCTAAAATATTACAGAAATTCTATTTCATTTTTCTGTAAGATTACCATTTGAAAAGTGTAACCGAACATTAACACGTGATGGACTCTAACACATACTTTGAGCAATACTGTTGAATTATTCTCGTTTACTATTACACAGTGCATTTCTTTTATTTTTGAACGGGATAATGAAATTAATGCATGAATACTTTATTTTGAAGTGAAATTGACATACCATACAAAATTAAAATGGTACACCAATTAACTGAAGATGACCCTGATCGAAGAACAGAATTCTGCGAAATCATGACGGAAACCATTGCAAGGCATCCTACCTATCTCCACAATATTTGTTTGTGTGTGACAAATGTACATTTTTTTTAAACGGCAATGTTCACAGACAAAATTGCCGTTATTGGGGTGACACCAACACTCACATTTTCCGGGAAACATACCCAATATCCAGAAAAAATTAAAATTAACGTTTGGTCAGGAATATTGGGAAACCATATTGTAGGACCTGTACAGGGAAACTGTATTTGAATATGCTGGAAACTACTGTTGACCCTCTCATCACTGAAATCGTCGAAGAGAATCCTAAAGAATTCGATATGGATATTGTATTCCAACAAGATGGAGCACCGCCACATTACTCCAGACAAGTAAGAAACTATTTGGATACTAATTTTTCCGGTCTTTGGATAGGCCGTCGAAGTCCTACAGAATGGCCAGCCCGCTCGCCAGATTTGACACCTTTGGACTTTTTTATGGGGCTATTTGAAGCAAAAGGTGTAGGAAACTAAACCTGCTTCAATATTTGATATGCGGCAGAGAATAATAAATATTTGTAGAGATATTGACGTTACTGTGTTCGAAAATGTCAAGAAGTTCAAGGCAACCATTTTGAGAATCTTCTGAACTGACCTCATATTAGGTAGTTAAATGTCAATGTATTCAAGCAATTATTCTCTGTCAATTTACCTTCAAAATAAAGCATTCATGCATTAATTTCATTATCCCAAATTTAAATTTTTTGACTTGACCCGTTCCAAAAATAAAGAAAAACACTGTATATCACATGAATACAGGGGCAAAATTATAGAATAAATTAATTTTTTCGAGAATAGGCGACTTTGGAAACAAATCCCGAAACAAGTCTATTTCAATGTTTCAAGGTATTTCAATACTTATGTCAGTGGTATAAACATTAACGTAATTATCCATACAGGAAGGCCAAAAAAATAAATAAAGTATGTCATACAATTTAAAAATTTTAATGGCAGTCTGTGGAAAATTATTTGAATATCTCCTAATTTACTATATTTAATGCTATGCATAGAAATGATATGTGATTTATTCCTTCTGAATGATTATGAATTTACTCATACTAAATTCTGATAACAAAACTCGTTTTGTGTTAGCTTTGCTATTGAAAACAATTTTTGTAACTTTTCCAATTTGCGAGGAATAATTTTACAAAAATTCAAAATTTGTTTTGTTAAGAAAATTAACATATCCAGTTTACTTTCATTCTACATATAGTAATCTACTCAGAAGGTGTGTGCTAATACTACTTATTAAAAATTGCTAACACTGATGTTGCATTGACGATCTTCAATTTTATCAACGATAGTCATATGATATAGGTGATACAACTTTCGTATCCGGTCAAGTGGTTTTATTTGTGAGTCAGCATTTTCTTAATGCACAATAAAAGTCATTTCACACAAACTCGTTTCATTTTCTCAACATTTTTATAAGTGGCTATTCAAAAAGTGACATTGGATTTGGCAAAATTTTTATCAACTGAGAGAAATTGTTTCATTTAAAGATTATCGATTCGAAAAATGATAAAAATATCAGTTATATTTCAGGGAGTATGTAAATAAATAATAAATTGTAAAATGATCACGGTATCTTTTTGTGATGAACTAATATGATACTATAGACCGTGGTCAGCAACAGGCGAACAACGGGCCGTTTACGGACCGCGAAAGTTGAAAGGTTGACCCGCGGACCGCCCCAAATATTGTATTATATACCAAGCACATATAAAAATTCGTAGATGAGGTATACCATACCTTTATCAATTAAAATAACACAAATAAAATCTAACTTAGTACGTATTCTATTTCAAGTTGCCTAGGTAACCTGTTTTACCTACTACTAGTAAGTTTCCTATCTAGCCTGTGTGTGTGCTAATCAGGCTGATGCGATTTAAATATTTTCAAATCTCTATTATGCACACGAAACATCCATCGATTGAACTTCGTACCATTTTTTCGGAAATATGTGCGGGAGCATTCCACGAGCGCGTATCGAAATCGATAGTGGGGGAGTGGAAAAGCACTGAAAGCAGAATGCCAGTCATCAGTTGCAGTACAAACAACGGAGTAACCGGACATTTGTTTTGTGATTTCTGTCGTTTTCGTTCGTTTGATAAAAAATCTTTCTGTACCTAAGTTGATACGGATCCTAAAAAACGAAAATTCGACAGTGAAAATAGAGGGTTTTTGGCAGAATAGATTGAACAATATTGTTTTACGCTGCCTGATAGGCCTCAAGCGGTTCCAGTGTGCCTTATGTGCTAACTGTCGCTATTGTTAAAAGTGGAAATTCAAAGCGACACTACGAAACAACTCATCAGCAATTCCACAGGCTCGTAAAGAAAAAATTCAGACATATCTCAGTTCTTACGAAAAGAGTACAAAATTACTAGTTCGTTGCACGACCAAGAAAAATCCACAGAAGCAGCGTTACGTGTGTGCTGGACGCTTAATAAACACCAGAAACCATTTTCATATTCTGAGAAGATAGTGAAGGAATGTATGATGACAGTAGTTACGTCATTTAAAAAAAATTGTTACGTCTCCAAGGCGTTCGACAGAGTTTGGCATGACGGGCTACTGGCCAAGATGAGCGATTTTGGATACTCAAAACCAATGGTAAGATTAATTCAGTCTTTTCTAGCTGACAGGCCATGCCGCTGCAAAGTAGGAGACGAATTATCAACAGTTCGACTACTGGAGGCAGGAGTCCCGCAAGGTGCAGTCCTTTCGCCACACTTCTACTCCGTATACACGGCAGACGTGCCCAAGCCAGAGAACAACTTTAACAAGTTGGCGCTCTAGGAATGGCCAGACAGGCCAGGCGACGCCTGGCGCCGATCATAGGAAGAAGCAGTAACATGGCATTGAAAGTCAAGTTACTAATGATCAGAACGATTCTAATGCCAATAATACTGTATGCATGCACAGCCTGGGGCCAGTGCGCACAGACATACAGAAAGAAGATCCAATCGTTTATGAATGCGAGCGTAAGGGCCGCTGTAAACGCACCTTATTATATACCCAACAGATTTATATACAGAGACTTAGACCTGGACACGCAATATGTGGACGTGTATATGAGAGAACATGCAGAAAGCACGTTCGATAGAATCAGATCGCACTCAAATCCAGCGTTCCGCGATCTATACGATGCGTTAAATATGGATGACCCCAGATTCCGAGAAAGGGACAAACATCCCAGGCCGACTAAACAGAACAACAGACCGCCACCGTTAGTTGCCGTCAGGCGACTCAGGTAAGTATAAAACTAACCAGACACACTCTCTTCCAGGTAGGTTCAGCGAAGAACACTTCGACCGCGATTGCGACTCTAAATAGTTTTCTTGGATGTACTGAGAAACGATCGATGCATAACACAAAGCCGCCGGTTAGTTTTTGGGGCCCCCATGCTTAAATTCAGTTAGGAATAGTCAGATAAAACAACCATTAGATAAGAAAGTAAAGGCACCTAAAGGCTGACTTTCGACCAAAAGAGGTCAGATGTCAATCTTGCTGAAGTGCCCATCAGCAAGTTGAGGACCGCTCGGAGAGCGGGGGTGGATGGAGTGGGGTAGTAGGTTCTCCTCGCTAAATAGCTAGTTATAAAAATATTTT
>NW_019290444.1:12701-33659 GCF_000500325.1 Leptinotarsa decemlineata
GGTGAGTTTTAGAATAACTGAAATCTCAGGGAACATAATATGAATGTTATGTTTACTGAGATTTCAAACCGATTGTGTTATTCAATTGACCTGGATTGTGAGAATTTAAATTTTGTGTTATGTGCTATATAAAAGATTTTTGTAAAATTATTTTTATCATTTCTAGAGGCTATGTCACGCACAAGGAGCAATCTTGCGATTGTCTCTTCAGTGATGCCATTGTTTATTGTTCATTTATTCAGCTCTCAAGCACTACTCATATAATTGTTCTATTTTGTTATTGTTCTGTAATTTACCCACACACAGGGTTTTACCCTCAGTGGAAGTATCCGTTTATTCATCAAGGTATATTGTACTTCATATACTTCATTTTATATTTATGTATTATGATTTACTGATGAATAAATTATTATTATTATTATCATTCACAGGTTTTCTACACGATATACTAAATGAAAATAAAAATTACACTTACATGGAATACTGTCATGCTTACTGGTAGACATCGATGTTTCGCCGTAAGAAACTAGTTAAAAGAGATGACATTGACTTTCCAAATTGTATACAGCTCGAGAAAACTGGCAAACTTATATTACTAAGAGATGATTTTGAAATATCAGATAACTTCATCATTTATTTGGTAGAAAGTATAAATGAAATAGTGGAGAGTATCGAGTATACAGAGTCATGGTGCAATCAAAACTGTAATCTATACAACACTTTCTCAGAATTCAGGTTGTTTTCGTTAACTGACCTACGTAAAATTATACTTTCCTTGGATAATAAGTGCAGTGTACATGAAATCCTCAACTCCAAAATATTGAAACACGTTTTTGAGACTATCGGTCACGCTATATCGCACCTGATCAACTCCTCTCTTGAAACTGACCAAATACCTGAAAGATTGAAAAGTAGTACTTACTATAGTTCCGATACCCAAAATTCCCCATACTATCAAATCTGAAGAATTCAGGCCAATCAACACTGTACCTCCGATTGAGAAGGTACTAGAAACAGCAATATATAATCAACTAATTGAATATGTTGAAAAAAACGACATTTCAATCAACAACCAATCGGGATTTTGCCAAATGCACTCGTGTGAGTCATCAGTACAACTATATCTCTAAGTAAATTTAAAACTGAACTGGATAATAATAAGTTTGTTGTGGCCGTATTCCTTAACCTCAAAAGAGCATTTGAGACCATTGATAGGTCTATACTATTAGTTAAATTGGATATATATGGAATAAAGGGCACAGTGTACAATTGGTTATCTAATTTTTTGACCAACAGAAAACAACGGGTAAGAGTGAAAGACATATTCTCTTGTGAAATTGACAACGATGTTGGAGTTCCCCAGGGTAGTGTTTTGGGTACCCTTCTATTCAAACTATATTTGAATGACATGCCATTGTTTGTTGATTGTGAATTTAGGAACTTTTTTGCTGTTGATACTCTATTGGCATGTAACGATGTGAAAATGAATAAACTAAAGCTGAATGTATTGAAAACAAATTTAAATACAGCCAAATAGACTCGAAAATTATTAACGTCAGCATTGATGATGAAAGAATTGAAGTAGTGAATTCAACTAAATATCTGGGATTCCTATCGTTTGATGAACATTTTGAGTACCACTTGGAAAGATTTTTGTGACTCAGAGTACAATAACCGTTTGCCACTGTCAACATTTCAAGTGTCTGTGAGCACTAATTCCATATTTCACACAAAATTTGATGCAAATTATTTGATCCATTTTTTTCGATAGGCAATCGCCGAACACGAAAAACACTTCTAACATTTATGCCTCCCACCAACAAACTAAACATGCTAAACAGCTGAAACTGTGAATATATGTTCGAGACGAGTGTGCCAACATAAAACAAAAGAAAAATCTATAATCAAATGAACGTAGCCCGCGAAATTTGAACATTCACCTTATTTTTTCAACAGCCCACGTACATATTATCTACTCAACTTTTATTTCTTATTGTGGGTGGATAAATATTAATAAATATATTTTGTAATAAAAAGTCTACAAATCCAGCTCTATCATTTTTCGTACTGTGTTTTTGCTCATTGCGTTTGTGTATAGGATAGTCTAAAAATATTTATGAATTTCAAAATAATGACAATTACATGCTCTCATATTTCACATTCTCAAACGACGAATTCAGCAGAGAAATATTTCTCGTGTAGAAGGATAATGACGTCATTTTCATTATTTGACACATATACATTTGCTATATCTTCAACTCAGTATGTGTTAAATGTCATGGTACATTTAATGTCAAATTAATTGTATTAGTCCAATTGACCTTAAGTGATGCGACCCCATGGTTGCCAAATGCGTTAAAATAATAACATTTGACAATTTGACATCTGCTAATAAATAAATAACCTATCTTTCTGAGTTCCTTCCGCATTTTCATTTTTGGTAAATGAGAAACTGATTTCCAGAATATGTCTGAAAAGAGATTTCCAGTCGTCCTATATATATATGAAGTTGGGGCTCCAGAATGAAGAATCAGCTATGAAGAAATATTAGATGGTCTGTTCCAATAGGTTATGTATTCATTAGCAGATGTCAAGTTGTCAAATGTCATTATTTTACCGCAGTTGGCAACCATGTGGTCGCATCACTCAATAAGGTCAATTAGCATTAACACGTAACAAGGAATAGAAACTACAATTCATCTCATATTTTGCACTCTTTACATTTTTACACTCAGGACAGTTTGCAATGAAAACAAAAAAAAAACTAGTCAATCATAATATAATTCACAGCTGATGTTCCACTGCGGTGTTTTAAGAAATTATTGTCCATCATGAAACTAATAACTTGATAAAGTTCAATTACTCCAAGTATCAACTCTACACAAATACTATTTTTATACTTATACACAAACAAACGTAGTTTGGAATATGTCACAAAACTTGATTATAATTGTAGCATCAGTATCGTATTCAAGTAGCACTTTATTTTAAGATTTTCACTAAACACTTTACAAAACCGCAACACGTGTTTCACAATTCAGGTGTATTCATACTAACTAAACTCAACCTGATTGGCGCTTTATATAAATCAACTATCTAAATAATATGACTCTCTACCTACTTAATAATTGATGATTTTACTGCAGTTTGTATGAACTAATTAGAAATTTGAACAGTAGGAAAAAAAATTACAAACAAACTCATCCAAATGCGCATTTAATAAAAGACAATTACCTGAGTTTACGTATGAACATCAATAGGTAATCAACCAATTTCAACATTAGAAAACAGATTTAAAAAAACAGCACTCGAGTACCCTCCAATACCTGAAAAATGACCCTTTCTATAGGTATATACTCCCCATGTCCCCTCCCGGGTTGAGTGTCCTGAGTTGAAATCTTCCCCACACGGTTAATGTGTGCAGAACATCCCATCTCGTCCATCCACCCCCGCTCCTCCGGAGCAGACCTCAACTTACTGATGGGCAGTTCAGCAAGATTGACATCTGACTTTCTTTGGTCGAAAGTCACCTCTCGGTGCTTTTACTTTCTGATATGTGTCTTTCTGCGATGACGGAAGGATCCGGCTCCAGATGATTTTTCACAATTACAACAAGGGCTTCGTGAGATTTGTCTTCTGGGGCATCGGTGCTACACAAATCCACCAATAACTCGTAGGTAGTATCCCCAACGACCGTGATTAAGGTAGGTACCTTTAGTTCGTCGGTAATACCGTTTGCTATGAAATATTGTTTTAAGCGAGCCACGTATGTTTTCCAGCTCGATCCAATTTGGAACTCATTTATTTTGCCGTGTGACATTTTGATTTAGAAACCACTCCCCTCGAAAATGTTTTCCTCGTCGCCAATTGTAGTGTTTTTGTATAATAATCTTTAATGTTTTAAATAAGACGCATACACTTCAATTACATTTTATTCAATGGCTCGAGAATCAACCTCGAACCCCAAAAACCTGTCCAACATAAGAAAAAATAATAAAACAAAATAACATTCAGTTTTTATACATAGCTAATCAGTGGCAGGTGGTATTCTAATTTACCACAAAATACACAGTTCATACAGATACAAGCCTGTCGAAGTTAAGATCTTTAGTCGCTTAAAAGCCTCTACATGACTGCCTCCAAAGTAAATCGACGTGTGGTTCCCAGCACAATTTATAGTCGATTGTTAGTCCAAACAACTTAGTCGTTTCACTAGCATATACATTCATGTCATTGTCCTTAAAAATTTGAAACTGTTCCATAGTTTTCCTCAAAGTAAATTTCATCAAAGAGGTTTTAGATACATTCACCGTTAGATGATTTATTTCAGACCACTCCATTACTTTATTGTATATCATTTCTGATGTTATCACAAGTTCAGTAGTATCTTCACCAGTTATGAGTAGATTTGTATCATCAGCATATGATATTACTTGGACTTTAGAGATGTCAAGAAGGAAATTAATGAGATCATTAGCATAGATTGAAAATAATAAAGGTCCAAGAATTGAGCCTTGGGGAACTCCCTGAATAACAATGAGAGATTTGCTATGAGTTGTGTTGATGATTATACACTCTGGAATCGATCACTTGAGTATGATTTCATTAAATTCAATGCTACACCCCTTATACCATATCGCTCAAGCTTAATTAATAAGAGGTCATCATTAACACAATCAAAGGCCCGAGAAAAGTCAATAAATAGGCCACAAATCTGGACTTTTCCATCCAAGGCTGTTATTACATTTTCTTGAAAATTATATAAAGCAGTTTCAGTACTTCTGCCACTTGTGAAACCATGCTGACTTGTCGTACGCTCGAATTTTGTCGAACGTGTCCTCTGCGTGTTTCCTCATGTATGTGTCCACGTAGTGTATGTTCAGGTCTAGATCCCGGAATATGTACCTATTCGGTACATATCTTAGAGCGTTTACGGCGGCCATTCCTATTCTCTGCCGTATGTGAGATCTGAACGTTAATGCTTTGTCTAGGTTGACCCCCCCAAGTATCTAGCTTCGTTGGTCCACGGATTCTCTTGTCCGTTGAAGGTGGCATTTCCTTCCGGATGAACAGTATTGCCTGATTCTTGTCAGGGTTTATACTGATCTTCCAAAGGTGGGCCCGTTCCTCTAATATATCTGCCTGTTGCTGCAAGTATCTAGTGACGTGCGCTTGGCTTGTTGATCTCGCCAGCAGAGGTATATACTCGAGTTCCGTCCGGGAGTTAAGTACTTACCCTTGAATTCCGTCCGTAGTATTTCCCTCACTCTTCACTCTGGTTGCCAGTAGTAATAGGGATAATAGAGACCGAGCGTCTAGGTTTAGACCTTTAAGCCAACTAGTGGCAGGAATCTTAAATTTCTGAGCATATGAATATTACTGGAGTTTTTATCTCAACACCAAACCGTCATTTCAACACCTCGACACGTGTTTCGATCACCAAGTGATCATCTTCAAGAGAAAGATTAATCTAAAGTAATCTTCCTATTGGTCAGCTCCTATTGGTCAATCTCACACCTCTCTGTACCTATTTTTCTCATCTGTTATTTGTACACTCAGGAATCTTGACACTTTCTGACCTTTTTTTTCGAAAAACCTGAATTTGTGAATATAAGTGACATCTCTCAGTTTTTGGCTGTCTACCTTTTTGTGTTCTTGCAGATCCTTAACTTAAATATATCTTTTAATTTTATTTTGACACTAGCTTTTACCCGCGGCTTCGCTCGCGGTTGACAGAAGAAAATGTAGAATAATTCCAAACAGCTTATATAGTCAATTGGATTGGATATTGTCGTCACTGTGAATAATACAGTGCGGTATTACGGTACAAAGGGTTGGAACTTCATTACTGGAATGCTAGATGACGTTAAAGTAGCTAGATTTTGATATTTTTTTGACAAACAATTTTTTTATCTTTCATGTTTTTGTCAATAAAAAGTATCCTATGTGACTTATCATACCTCCAAGAACATGTGTACAAAATGTCATGATGATCGGTTGAGTAGTTTTCGCGTGAAACTTACATTCGCATTTATAATATCAGTAGGGATTCCCAAGAAATATTGGTTGTTCAAAGTAGAAAAATTCAAACTAAAAATGTATTTAAAAATATATAGACACGTGTAAGGATACATGGTCAAATAATGTTAGTATTTATCTAATATTTTTGCCAGCTCATTTGGGACAAAGAATATAATCTTCTGGATTATTCATCGAGGTTCACTTTGATACTACAATGTATGTTTGTTTCAGGCATCCACTATTTCCTTTACTGGCTCTACTTTTTGAAAGATGCGAACTTGCCACCCAATCTTCAGACCCACAGTCAAGTGATGCTTTCAATCTCGACATTCAGGCTTTTGTACAACATCAAGAGCGAGATAGAAAACCTTTTTTAGCTAATGAGCCAGAAATCGATGGACTGGTAAGTGATATCTAAAATCTAAAATGAGTATTGAATCTTTCAACTATCTATAATGCGGATACAATTTGGTTCCAAACAGTCTTAGTTTCAACGTTAGAACGATTTCCGTTATCCACAAAATGAAATAATAATTAATAAACACACTTTGCTTTATTTGTCGCGTTCGAGGGTACAATTGTGGCAACCCCGGATACCGGAGGCACAAGGTCACCCATTTGTTTCATATGGATGATCTTAAACTTGATGCTTCTGGAGAAAATGATCTCCAACAGTCCTTGACGGTGGTGGAAGAATACAGGCATGCTATCGGTATGGAACATCCTGCATCCTGTACCATCCGGATGCCGGAAAAACGTATCCTCAGATTGGAATGGAATAACTCCACTCACAAGAGGTAACATCAGTGAAGAACTCTCTCTGCACTCCGATAGATCTGGTCATCGATTGATCTGGTCATGTAGACATAACACGGCCTTGAGAGTGATTCATTACTACGTAAGTGTAATGAAGAGTGTATTGACGAGACATCACTATTGCCTTATGCTCCAGGGTATATTGATTCTGTTGCGGGAAATGAGAAGTGTGAATTGATTGAAACTATTCATTCCTCACCGATACTAATATAAGCCATCAAATCTGATAAGTCCTCGCCCATGGGACTTAGATTATATTTGTTGTGAAGTTTTCAGCTCCTGGTGAGGTGAATATTGACCAAAAAGAGAAAGAAAAACGGATGAAATATCGAGATCTTTTATTCGTGCTCCGCGGTATTGTATTGTATTGAAGTGTTTGGTGGAATGATGACCTATATACTCTCATATCTCAAAGTCATGCTGGCTGGCCGAAGCAAGCAAGAAATCTTGGCAGGAGAAATGTAGAAGGATGTCATTCTTGGTACACTGCATCTACTTAGGGCACACGATTCAAGAATGCAATGATCACCTCACTGTATGGGGATTAGTTATTGTTTTGATGATGCCGGCGCGCCCTCCGAATGTGTCGAATGTGTGATAGTAATAGTGAAGATATGTGTTACTTCAATTCAAGAAAGATGCAATAAATTTTTTTTAAGTGGGAAAATGTATACTATGAATGAATTGAAGAGGTTATTGTATTAAAGTGTATAATCATAAAATTATTGCAAAGCGCTTTCGACTTTCGTCATCATCAGTGCTAACCTGTTGCCTGACAATACAAAAACCTCATCGATTCATTCAATAAGTGTATTCAGCTTTTCAAATCTATTTTAAATGTATACTACTTCTCTGAACCACATTCAAATTAATGCATCAAACTAAAACGTGTCAGAGCAATGGATAAATTTCAGAAATAATAATTTTTTTTTTTTGAAAATTCTGAAGTTCTGAATATTTTTCAAATGTTCTGTTCGAACATTGTAAAATTTTGGACCTGAGTAGGAATACCTTTTTTTCAATATATTTTTAAAGGTCATGCTAGTTGAGACATTTTTGATTCTTGCCGTGTTAGGTACGAATGACTGATACTTTCTAGATTTGCTTTCTATTTATATTGGTAGGCCATAGTGCTTATAAAAAATAATTGAGTATCTGATGTTTTCATATTCGGATCATCTCCAATCACTCGAAGTCAGTATATAACTTCACTTGATAAAATACCTGTCGTCAATTTTTCAATCCTTAAATTATGTATTTTTTTAGGACTATTGAAAAAGGCCTGAATTAGGTGACCGTTCCTCATTGGCTAATTGATAGTGATCCCATATCTCACACCTTCAAATGTTTATAATCGCAAGTAAATTTTGACAATTCATCTGCTTTCATAAAATATGTCCTTAAACTTCAAAAGTTAATAACTGAACTGATAGCTCGTTTCAACATATATATTTTATAATGAAAATTAAGAATACAAACATGGTCTCCGAAAATAAAAACTTGTGTGACCTACCAGAAATTTGTAATGTGGCGAGGAATCTGATATTTTTCAAAAATTAATCACTTAATAACAATGCGAGTAATTTTAAACTCAAATAGTTTTATGTCGAACTAATATGTATACATCTTTGTGAAGTAGTTGGTAGAATAAAGGACTGGTATATCAGATTTCTGGGTTCAAATCCCAATGACGGGCGACAGTTTCATTTTTTGAACCACCCAATTTTCAAACTATTCCAAATTGAATACAGTAACAATAGATTGATTTGATTGATTCACAACAAACTTCATTCCCTCTAGTAATGACCACATCTCTCTTTCGTTGAATAATATACTACACACATCGGAAAAGTCTTGGGATATTTTTAAAAATGGCAATAATTTTTTTTTAGATCGCTTTAGGGAAAAAAAAGTTGACGGGTGATTATTAAACGAATGTAACTNATGCATTTATTTTTATGATATTTTGTATGTTATAAAAATATCCCTAGATTTTTCCGATGTGTGTATTTTTCAATAATATACTATTTTTCAATAGTATATTATATAGTTATCCTTTGTTTTGTTGCAGATGATAAAAGCCATACAAGTACTGAGGATACATCTATTAGAATTAGAAAAAGTCCAAGAATTATGTAAAGATTTTTGTAATCGATACATAACTTGTTTGAAGGGAAAAATGCAATCGGAAAATTTATTGAGGTCAGATTATCCACAAGGTATGTATATGACAGCAACTGATGGTAACTTTAATAACTTTATTCTGATCTGCATATCATTCTAATTGAAAACGCAGATGTTTTAGGCACTGGAATATTGAATAGTATGGAAAATAACAACAATATGATGCCACATGGGAATTCCGAGAGTGGTTCTGCTTCAAATAGTCCTGTACAATATTCGATCAGTCCTCCACAACAGGTAAGCTGATTTCACAAATTATTCTAGCATTGAGGTGTTAGGGATTCTCTATAAGGAAAATGAAAATAATTTCTGAATACTATGTGTTCAATCTTCGAAGAACAATCGATATTGGTAACTATGATGATTATTTTTATAGACTAAATCAACTTTCTTCCTTCAAACTTAGAAAGATTCAATTTTTTCCCTCATTGCTAGCAATTTGCAGCATTATAATGTATTTATTCACTGTATGTGACAATTTAAACATCTCTTACTATTGATCAAAACTGTATTTAAAAATCAATCAAGAATTACTTGAATTTATGAAATTCATTATAAAGTAAAAGCATGTTACGATTCTGGGTTAATTTGCTTGGTTTCATCAGCACTTTGTTAATTATTCTATAAAAACATTGTATTTTATATTCCATATCACAGCTCCACTATCCGGAAATTTAAATATTCCAGTTTGCCTTAGACAGAACTATTTATGGTACGAAATTTACTCACTATGAAATATGCCGTTTACTAATTGTGTAAACTACTGTTTGTATAATTTAATAGATTTCAAACCTTATAAACTTTACAATAACAACAAACTGTCAAATGACAATATGTGTCGTCAGTTGGTCTCAAAATCTGAGAAATAACCGATGACTTACGTGTGTCTAGCTAACTCTCTTTGATATACTGAGTTCCTGCGATCATCCAAACAAGATATCTTGCTGATTAACCGCATAACTATTTTGTCTCAGTTTTTCACTTATAGAAGAAAAGAATGCCATATAAAAATACAATGTTTTAATTGTGATGCACTGTTTTGAACCTTTGGTGTAGTAATGAATATTACTGGAGTTTTTTTCCCAAAACCAAACCGTTATTTTAATACCTCGACACTTGTTTCGATCACCAAGTGATCATCTTCAAAAGGAAGATCAACAGTTTGATCTTCAGATGTCGATACTGCAGCTCTACCACCGAAACTGCAGAACATTTAGCAAATGCCAACCTCTGATCTGCAACAGGCTCAAGTTTTTTGAAGAGCTGTCGCCAGGATAGTGATAAACCACGCCACGCCTCAGCATCTCAGGGCTTAAATATATTAGGGCTGTGTATAAAAACCATGTTGATACAGAGGCTAGAGGACTTACCAGTCATTATAATCTTCAAGTCACGGAGAGGATGCAGTTCATAGGCGGAAGTAACCTTCACGATATGCACGCGACAAGTATCTGGTCATCGGTACTAGAAGCAAAATTGCTGCTACAAATATGCTTGCCATTCCAGTATTATCCTACTCTGTCGGAGTGGTGTAGTAGACTTGAGGAGCTACATCAATACGTAAACCATTCCATAGGAGTTTGCATTCTAACCGTCTGTATATTTTTCGGCAACAGGAAGGCCGTGAATTTTGGAGTTTGGACAACAGAATGGTAGTGGATGGAGACTGTGAAATCATCATGAATTTTAATTCTCTTCTTTGTATGGTCCGTGACCATGTAAAACCAGATGACGCGAACTCCGACACCAAGTACTGAGAGAAGCCGAGCAACAAGTGCTCCACAAATCTGCGAGTTTTTACTAGTAACAATATACTTTATTATCTCATGTTGTATATAAAAAAAAAAGTATATTGAACAGTGAACCTATTGCAAGAAAATCAAAAGTGATTTAATCCTTCATGGATCAGTTATTATAGACTTTGTGCATAAGGTGGATCCACCTAAATCAAAGTGTGTGCAAANCTATTTATATCGTGGCTGTTTATCAGCTGTTGGAATTTTTGTTTGAAGTTATTTTGATTTAGTACAGAACGTTTGTGTGATACCTTTCTATTAGTCTGTGGAGATTTAGCGATAGTTTTAAGTTGTATATATAGGATTTTATGATCAGTTATATGGATAGAGATTGTTATGTGACAGTCTATGTTTTTGTTTGTTGGAATTTGATGTTGATCGTGTTGCATAATTCTATTCAATCACATTACAACTTGTCCAACCTCAAAGAATGTGAACAGCTCATAAGTTGGGACTAAAAAGCTGATAAGAACTGCTTACAGGAGTCTACCCATCAATAAACCACCTCCATAAAATGGTTAGATTGGATAGTGAGATGTCGATACTGCAGCTCTACCACCGAAACTGCAGAACATTTAGCAAATGCCAACCTCTCATCTGCAACAGGCTCAAGTTTTTTGAAGAGCAGACGCCAGGATAGTGATAAACCACACCACGCCTCAGCATCTCAGGGCTTAAATATATTAGGGCTGTGTATAAAAACCATGTTGATACAGAGGCTAGAAGACTTACCAGTCATTATAATCTTCAAGTCACGGAGAGGATGCAGTTCATAGGCGGAAGTAACCTTCACGATATGCATGCGACAAGTATCTGGTCATCGGTACTAGAAACAAAATTGCTGCTACAAATATGCTTGCCATTTCAGTATTATCCTACTCTGTCGGAGTGGTGTAGTAGACTTGAGGAGCTACATCAATACGTAAACCATTCCATAGGAGTTTGCATTCTAACCGTCTGATCGACACTTGTTTCGATCACCAAGTGATCATCTTCAAAAGGAAGATCAACAGTTTGATCTTCAGGAAGACCAAACTGTTGATCTTCCTTTTGAAGATGAAAACTTGGTGATCGAAACACGTGTCGAGGTATTAAAATAACGGTTTGGTTTTGGGAAAAAACTCCAGTAATATGTATTATGTTTTATCGCGCCTGGTGTTGATGACGCATGTGTTGTTCCTTGATTTATAGTGATAATGATTGGTTGTTCTCATTATTCTCCCGTGACCGAAAACCCCTTTCTAAATAAAAAAATAAAGGGGGTGATGTAAAAGTACATCGACATTCATAGGTATGAAATTCACTATAGAAATATGAAATTTGGGACATCCAACGGTCCATTTCAAAAGATGACGTTGCTGAAAACATAGAGTGGAAACAGTTTTTTTTAAGAACTTTATTCAGATAATGCAATCATGGTTACAATAAACATTTTAAATAGTAATTGAGATAGCATATCTTATGTTTTGTCTGAAATACATCCCTTCATGGTACCAAAGTTTATATTATCAATTTAGTATTTTCACTGAATTTATTACAAATAAAATATTTTTTGTTACAGATAGGCTTGTAGTTGAAGAAAACTAGGATTTGTTTGAAATCATTTTACATAATAAGGACATAAAGGATACAAAAAATGTTGTCATTTTTATATGGCTGGGTGAAGTAAATTGCAATATGTGTTTGCTAAGGATATGTTTCTTTAAACATTCAGTTGAATAAGACCGCTGAATTAATTTGTGGAATATTTTTCTGGCAATCGTATTTGTACCAAATACTTTTTAGTTGTATTTGGTAAGTGGCAAAACCTAATAATTGTAATGTAAAATACTTTNTCGTTGAATATGCTAATATAAAAATGATATTTCTTAAAGATACTGAAATTAGGGCTATCTGTTATTTCCTTGGGAAGAGAATTATAAGTTTTCATGCATAGTGTAATGGGATTATTTAAGCCAATATTAGTATGTACAGGTTCTAAAAAGACATTATAATGGGTACGAGTATTATATTCGTGGAGCTGATCAACGAAAGTGAAGTTAGTATTACATTTGACTTGTTCATGTATAACCTTGTATGCAAATTTACCTTGCTTGATTTCTAAAACATCCTGAATAGGCAGTATCTTGGTTACACTGTATAAAGTATCAGCTGAGGTTCTGTAGTCAAACCTGAATAACATTTTCACCGCTTTGTTTTGAAGTATTTTTACTTTTTTGAATAATGTCTGTCCATATGTACCCCACATAGGAATTAAATAGCTAAAAACTGATAAGAAATATGCATGTTGCATATAGAAGGGGTCCAAGAACTGAGCCTTGGGGCACACCTGCTTTGGTAGTTTCAGTTTGGCTTGAAATGCCATCAACCATTGTGAATTGTTTGCGATCTAGAAAGTATGTTTTTAGTTAAGAGAGAGCATTTCCTCTTATTCCCATTTCTTCAATTTTTTCAAGTAATATAGAGAAATCAACAACATCAAATGCTTTTCGTAGATCAACAAATACAGCAATAATGTAGTATTTATCATCCAGTGAAGAAGCAATGTGGTTAATGAAGTCTATAATTGCATTCAGGTGCTTCTATTTTCTTGGAATCCATATTGGTAATTGTCAAAGGCAACACATTTTNATAGGCGGAAGTAACCTTCACGATATGCACGCGACAAGTATCTGGTCATCGGTACTAGAAGCAAAATTGCTGCTACAAATATGCTTGCCATTCCAGTATTATCCTACTCTGTCGGAGTGGTGTAGTAGACTTGAGGAGCTACATCAATACGTAAACCATTCCATAGGAGTTTGCATTCTAACCGTCTGTATATTTTTCGGCAACAGGAAGGCCGTGAATTTTGGAGTTTGGACAACAGAATGGTAGTGGATGGAGACTGTGAAATCATCATGAGTTTTAATTCTCTTCTTTGTATGGTCCGTGACCATGTAAAACCAGATGACGCGAACTCCGACACCAAGTTGGAGTTTGTTCGGCAAAAGATCCATATGAAAACAGCACGGTGATCATGAGGTGTTCTTCTTTGAAGTATATGCATGGGGTTTTCTTTAATAATATTGAAGCTAACTTTCAAATCCACAGGCTCTATCTAGATCACTCAGTTGTTCAGTTTATTCATAGGAGGCCTCGGTGGATACTTTTCCCGACAGCAGGAACTCTTGGATATTTTAGTTTGGAGTGTATACATAACATAATGGTTCCGGATTGATCCTGTAAAATCATCAAAGTTTGAATTCCCTTCTCTGTCGCCGTTCTAGCAAACCAGCGAACTCGGCCGAGTTTTTGATACTGAACAATGTAACCACAAATATATTACCTATACTTCACATTATCATCACGACCTACATCATAGGGTCTTCAATGGCTTGATCTATCATGGTGGCATGATGGGAGCAGATATTATTAAGGGGCCTGAAACCATTATGAATTTGCTGTTGGCATGTCCCACCATTTCAGTTTTAAGTCAATCAGAGTACCGCCATAGGCACTCCTTTGGTACTGGATACTGCTGTTGCCTTACTCTCCAGGGAATATAGAATTTATTGTGGGGAATGAGAAGTGACAAATTTATTGGAAGTTTGTATTTCCTGACCTCAGCCTGATGCAAGCTAGCGTTATCAACCATGACATGAGGTTTCAACATCAGATGAGATAAATATCTTCAGAGAAAAAGTGGAAAGCAGATGAAATATAGAGAATTGCTCTTTCAACTTCACAAACTATACCCAGACGAGCCTGTTAAAAGTGTTGTTCTGATTATGGAAGACCAAAAAATTGCAAAAGGCTGCCATTCTTTCAGTTGCAACACCAATTACCCCATGGCATGGATAGTGACTGGTTTAATTATGTTGATGCGTCCTCTTGATGCATTGGAATTATGGATAAAAAGACTGTCCTAGCAAACTCTATAAAACAAAAGATTTTTTTCAGGCTACTTTAAATCTTTGATATGCTAAGCATATTATAGTCTGAATAGTAATGTATGAAATAATAGTATTCTAGCATTTCTATAGAACATTGGTTGTTTATCCAGGGAACTGCGATAGTGAAATATTGTAGGAATATGTACGTATATTATTTAATAATGAAAATGTGAACTTTGTTTCAGGTTATCTCCAATCAAAATAATATTATTGACCGCCCTTTAGAAACTTCCACTAGCTATCCTTTACCACATTATGGGGGACCAACACCACCACTTCAACCCACCCAGCCGCCACCTGAAAATTTAGTTGTGCATGGATCGACTCCTCTATCCCAGATAGGAGCGAATATTTGTTCGGTACCTCCAAGTGACAGTTCTGGACCTCTTTCGCCAGCTCCCACTACACCTGGGGGTTCAGCCGATGACTGTGATAGTGATTTTACTTCAAGGGGTGGGAGGAAACAGAAGAGAGGTGTGTTACCAAAACATGCTACCAGTGTGATGAGGTCCTGGCTCTTTCAACACCTTGTTGTAAGCATTCACAATAGTAAAATATATAATCTTATTGATTAATTTGGCATGCAAAATTTTTTTGTTCATCAGATTTACAATAATTCGTTATTGTTTATTTTTTAGCACCCATACCCAACCGAAGATGAAAAACGCCATATAGCAGCGCAAACTAATCTTACTTTACTTCAAGTGAATAATTGGTTTATAAATGCTAGGCGCAGGATTCTGCAGCCTATGTTGGATGCCAGTGCCCCATCGGACACAAACAGTGCAACTAACTCACCTAGTCACAAAAAGAAAAAGAGTCAAAACAATAATAGGAGATTCTGGCCACAAGATTTTGGCAATATGCAGCCACAATTGGACAGCGGTAATAATTTTCATCAGTCATCAATTTCATTCCAAGTGATAAAACAAAAAAAAACATTATGTTATGAATTTCAGTTTTTATCGAATTCAATATCATAAAACATTTTGAATCTGAAAAGGAAAAATTAAAAGATCCCAGAAACGAAAAACAACTTTTGTATACATGCAAGCTACTCATTAAACTAATAAAATCATTAAAGAAGTATAATATGACATCAAATACATCATTATACGGATATACGTTTTGACTTTCATAAATTTGGAAATTCATTTGTAAGAAGGATGCAGCAATCCAATAAATATATAGTGAATAATCCGTTTTGATGAAAATTTATTTTGGAAAGTAAAAATTTTGGGCAAAAAACAAGTTGCTATCCAAATTATAGTTATTACAATAAATTTCATTTAAGACGAGTTTCAAAAATAAATATAACAAATAGACATCTAGGTGTGTAGGTGATAATGCGGAGTATCAGCCAAGGCTGTTTTTTCAACTCAACCTAAAGTAAAAAGAACTCAAGTGGATCCTTAAAAAGTTATATCATTGGAAATAGAATTATCTATAATTTCTAGAAAGAGAATTATTGAACGTTTTACTTCACAACATTCCAATTTTGAATTGTCTTTTGGCCGTAATATGAAACTGGACTACTTCAAGAATGATCTCCAGCAGAATTTTATTTATTTGTTTATTTATACGGAATAAGCCCCATTACAATGTAAACATTTCACAGAAAATAAGTAACAATCTAATAATGTTAAATATAAAATAGGACGCTATGGAATGTTTCTGCAGCACACAACTATATACAGCTTAAAATACTTTAGGATATAAAATTAAAATTAAANACCAACAAAAAGGAAAAGCTGTGACAATTAGTACTGTCTCTTCCTTATGTAAAAGAGCTATTGAAAATTATCAGAAAAATCAGATTTGATCTCAATATTCTGCTTCACTAATATTACCAAGGTCTGCAATTTCTAAAACATTTTTGAGTTTGAATTTTCCTATTATAAACAGCCAATCTGGTAAACACCAGATACCATGTGAAGAAGCGGTTGAAGATCTGAATTAGCAAACACAAGAATATCTGGAAACACCAACATAACGTTAAGTCAAATAAAACTGAGATTACCACATATTGAATTAGTCATGATATCTGAAAACTACAATGAAACATTACAAAAATCGTACTGAAAAATGAGAATAAAAACTCCTTCCACATAGTAATGGCTACATCCATCAATCAACACATAAACGGCATGTAAATAAAAAAGTAACTTCATATACAAAATATAAGTAAGTAGAGTCGTGAAATAATTTGTAACTGAAAGTTCGTGAATGGACTTCTGGCATAGACCTAATAATTTTCTTTGCATAACAAATATCGTTAATGAGGATTCAACTCGCTAATTTCCAAGTTTCCAGTACTTTTTGATTGTCTAATTAGTAAGCACACAATGCTTAGTTTTCGCACTGGGGGATATCAATCTTTTCCCATATTATTTCAAATAGCTGGTATCACTGTTCATATTTTGTTAGAAATGTTATAAAATATAAAAAGTGTTTGATACAATCGTAGTCGGATTCTTATAAAGACATTTTTTATGAATTTTGTTTGCTGGGATAGACGTCCTCATGAATTTTTTTAAGGCAGGAGTGTGACATGTCATTCATGAAGATGATAAAAAATACTGGATCCAAGGTAGAAGTGAAACACGTGGCTTACTTTAATTCATGATCATTATGTATTTCATATCTTTCAAGTGTGAAGCACTAATTATTTGCCCTACAGTTAAACGGGCTAGAAAGCCGTGGTTTAATCAAGAGATTGGCTCCATAACTGCTCCCATAACTGCAGTTTGATTATATCTCAATCAATCTTTATAAGTTATTAGGAGCGTAGTTATCGTAAATTTTTCAAAATATGCAAAACATTAATTGTTGCATATTTTGATTGGTTTCTTGGGTACATAGCTGAGTATATTCCTGCCTTGAAAGATTCGTGTATATGTGATAATGGAATACTTATGATTTCTTCAACATTTATATAATACATACGTAATAAAAAATAATAATAATAAAAGGTTGAACTGAAACCTCTGGCATCGAAAACAAGCACTTTTCCCAATCATCAGAAATACAATACATGCGTTTCACCAACCAAGTTGGCGTCTTCAGGAGATGAAGAATTCTAATTCCTAACTGTAAAACTCCCTATTTATATCTAACAGGACAACAGGACACAATTCCACTTTCCAATTCACATCAACAGTATTTTGTTCAATTGATTTATTCCACTTTATTTATCTGGTAACCAGCTGGCAGTCTAAAAAAAGTATTTTTTGTGATCTAGTTATTTTTCAATTATATTAAGGTTTTTGTACAAGTTCCTACTATAATAAAGTTGGGGTGCATTTAGAAATGTGATGGCTAATTTTTCGGTTGAAACATTACAGGTATCTTGTCGAGTTCTGATGATGATGGAGATTCTTACAGTAGTGATGGTGAAGAAGGTAGTTTAGTGATAGACGCCAATGCTCAGAGCGGTGAAGTTAACCAAAATGGTCATTCTGTGGCTGTGTTAGGCTACAATAATAGTCCAGATGCTGAAAGGCAGTGAGAAATGCCAAATTATACATGTTCCTTAAGGTAAGTCATAGTTTGTAAAAAAATATCTTTCCCTTTCTACAGCGGTTCTTTTACATTTCATCCATTCTTCTACTACCTACCTACAAGAATGATCCGTAGATACGAGGGTGCTCACGATTATGGTCTTGTGGTGCAGACTTGTCAAACGATTGTATATAAAAATGATATTTTGTTTAATCAGGAACTTCTATTTCTTGTTCCACTCCCACTTTAGATATTTTGTTCAATGAATTCTGCACTTTTTGACGAAAGCCTAGTGTTAAGAAAATAATAATGTACCTATTTTTAAATATCGTTATGTTTTACTGGAGTTTTTTTCCAACACCATAACCGTTATTTTAACACCTCGGCACGTGTTTCGATCACCTAGTGATCATCTTCACGAAGAAGATTAAATTTTCTCATCTTCAAGAGGAAGTTCAATCTTAAAATAACAGTTTTGGTGTTGGGATAAAACTCCAGTAATATTCATTACTGCACCAAAGGTTCCAAATAGTGCATCACAAATATCTTATGTTTTGTCTGAAATACATCCCTTCATGGTACCAAAGTTTATATTATCAATTTAGTATTTTCACTGAATTTATTACAAATACAAATTCAATAAAAGTATATAAAACAGTTGACTTTTGTACATGTCAGACATTTTAATGTATACGCAATTTTTAAATTGAATGCTCATTTCAGTATTATATCTGTAATTATAAAATAAATAAATTCTACCTATGTGTACATGCTGAATTATTGAATCTTTTTCTCAATTCAATAAATGAAATGTTTCACAGATAATGAATATATTTTCTATCATTTTCAATTTTCAGTAAACGCAAGTAGAACTTGAAATTGAAAATGAAAAGCTGTATTTTTCTGTGGAGTATTTGGTAAATTTTAGTTATGCACGAATTGTATTGAAAAAAATATTCAGAACCCCTGAAATGTTGAAAATTTACAATTATACATACTCTGAAACCTAAGTGTCATTCTTCCAGTTTACATGAACATTCCAAAAACCGTTTTTAATTCTCCAATGCATTTTGCACTGGTTGTTTTGATAACAAGTTTCTGAGTATAGTCTGAAGTATACTAATCGGAACTAATATACGTAATTATACAATAAATAGAATAAGTAAAAGAAAAAGCAAAAAATGTCCATCCAATCCATATATTTAGGAGTTTGTTATCGTAGTCTTGTAATTTTGTCTTTCTTGACATTAGTAACAGAAAACAGTTGACATAAATTATCGTAAGAATATTTTATTGACGTTAAACGTACTTGCAGCTAACTGATGCCTTCAACTATTGTAAATTGAAATTCACTAAAACTGCTGAATGCTTAATATATAGTGAAGTATTATTCTTGATGAACAATTCTGAATTTGTTTCAAGTAAAAATCATATCATAAATGATATGATATGAAACCCTCAACTACAACTATAAGAAATATTCAGGTGGACTCAATCAAAGCTCACCCTTTGGAGTATTGTAAACCACTGTCTGTATATTTTATTTATTTATCAATCAAAGATAAACTTCACAAAAGGTGAAGATTGATTTTAACAACTTCTTTCTTAATATAAATACACTGACCAGTTACTTAATGAAAATTAATAATACCATCCATACAATTTTCAAATTGAATTTTATTTGAGACACGTTTCGCTACGTGGTAGCTTCATCAGTTAGACTGGTACATCAAACTAGTGTACAATGTCTTTTATATGTAGGTAGGTACAAAACTTAATGAGATAAGTGGATTAATTCTGGTAAATTTTGAATAAACAATTACCATACAATATTACTTTTAGGAAAACAGGTGAAATATCGGCATTTTATGTTGAAACTATTTAGATAAATGATTAATTCTGGAAAAGAACAATTATAATGAAATATTACTTCTAGAATATAAGGCCATTTATATATATTTTAGTTATTGACATTTTATAAAAACAAGTTCAATATTCTGTTCAATACTGATTCAGAATTTTTCATCAACAATGAGAACATTTTTGATGAATCGGCGATAAAAAGAAAACTTTGAATGAGTTATGCGAAATATCACATTTAAAAAATGTCAACTGATTTTCTAGTCTCTCTCATGTATACGTAAATTATAAAACAATGTATATATGTTTTTTAGAATTACTGTAGTGCATATTCTATTTTTTAGGTTGGTACCAATTGTCTTGTCAATTCGAGTTGGTTTATATTCTATTCCAACTGGAATCTGTGAAAGACCTGAATCAATGTTATATTTTTATTTGCTATGTCGGTCTGTGATAAATTAACGATTGCTCGAAGTCATTACAAGAAGAAGCAGTAGTGAATAATAAAAATTTTAATACTAAAGATTTTGTTACCATTCAAAAGTTATGTTATTAAGATCATTGTTTAAGGTACTGCAATGTTTGAGCAAACCGAGATTGGTTATATACCTATCTCTGTTGTATTTGTCGAAACTGAAAACTTCTGAGAAATAGTGATAGATAGTCATAATGAAAAATAACTGTTTCAATTCCAAATATTTCTATATATGAATACTGATCTGAATAATGATTTTTTTTACTTAAATAAATTCTTCAATCAAATTACTTCACAAAGACAAATAAGATCAGCATGGAAAAAATAAGCTCAATAGTCTAAGAGCTCGAATATATAATTTACGAGCAGT
>NW_019290444.1:33846-89115 GCF_000500325.1 Leptinotarsa decemlineata
AAAAATACAGCTCACAGTGATATTCTTTAGTTTTCGAGAGAGAGGAGTAAAGTTTTACAGTTTTGATATAACTATCTATTTATTTAAAAAAAATCAAGAAACATCATATAATAGTGGCTGGTTATGAATAAATGTGCTGTGACTTAGATGATTTAGATTTTGGTGAAGGTCTACTCAATGTACACATATTCAAGAGGCCCATGATGAAATTATACAGTGTAGATGTGACAAATTCCCCCTTCTAACTTTGAAGGATCAATAGATGACAGGGTCGGACAAAGTTTACGTAAAAAGGCATCATTTTTAATAAATAACAAATTTTTTTATCATATTGTAATAAAAAAATGGTACACAAGCATTCAAAGAAATACTAAAATCGACCCACTCCTTTGTAAAAATTATAAAAAACAAAAAATTAGATCAGAAACCTTCCCCGTCTAGTCACAAGTTATTTTGCAAAAGTCATTCGGTATCTCATTATTTACTATGGGTCACATAAACGTTATATTTAGGCACCACCCGATAATATTAAATGTTTTGATGATTTCAAAGTATTATGTTTATTATACATTGTAGAATATTAGAAAACAGATCAGTTACTCAAACTCATACTAAGCGGTGCTAAATATGATGTTACTTCATATTGACAAATTCGATTTGAAAACTGTGACCAAAAAGTTGAAGTAAAAGCTTTTCAGAGTGTTCCAGCACAAACTCTCCGATTTTGCATTCAAATCCCTGCCTGGCTAAGATTTAGGAAAGTTTTTTACAGCAATAATAGCAAGTAACATGCATCATCCAGAAAAGCTCTGCTTTCACACGAAAATTGCATATAAAAAGTTTCTGAATAGCTCCCTTATTGAGTGGAGTCATGCTCTCCATTTATTCATCACCTTTAATAGTTGAGGCACATAGAATAATAATGGTCTAACTTCAATAATTTGAAAATTGGCGCCAGTCATCTAAAGAGTATCAATCTACCTTGATCTGTCATTATATAGGTGGTCTAACTCCATACTTCAGTTTCTGGCCAATAGATGGCACTATCTTACTCTTATTGTGATTGAAATTTATTATAGTTCAGTATAAAAATGGTATAACTATTATATTCAGAATAATATTGGAACAGCTTTGGAGTTAGACGGGTTAGACCATTATTACGTGCAATAACTGGACGTTGCAGAACGTTTTGTGTGTTTATGGTGGAATAAAAGTTTTATAATGGACAGAAAGGGACAAACATCCCAGGCCGACTAAACAGAATAACAGACCGCCCCCGTTAGTCGCCGTTAGGCGGCTCAGGTAAGTATAACACTAATCAGATACACTCTCTTCCAGGTAGGTTCAGCGAAGAACACTTCGACCACGATCGCGACGAAAATTTTTCTTGGATGCACTGAGAAACGCTCGATGCATAACACAAAGCCGCCGGTTAGTTTTTGGGGGCCCCCATGCTTAAATTCAGTTAGGAATAGTCAGATAAAACAACGATTCGNATTTAAAGCTTTATGCTGAGAATCATAAACATGTCATTGCTTATTCAGATTCTTGTGCAGGTCAGAATCGGAATATAAAGATGAGTTTATCTCTGCTAAAACTTGTACAAGATTCAGAAGTTGAAATCAACATCATAGATCTTGAATTTTTGGTATCTGGACATTCTTTTCTTCCAAACGATGGCGAATTTGGTAAAATAGAGTCTGAAAGCAGACGCCATGGCATTATTTATCATCCAGATGAGTGGATAGATATAATTAAAAACTACAAGCGAAAGGCACCTAAGTTTGTATGTAGTATCTGAAATTCAACATAAAGAGTTTTTAAGCACGAAAAATTTAGAAAATTTGATTACCAATTGGAAAACTATTACGAATGGATATCACTTCAGCTGGCTTAAAATAAGATGGCTTCGATTTCAATTTACGGAAACTCTAAATCCCGAAATGGAATTTTATATTGTGGATATTTGTCGGTAGGCCTAGAAGAGGTTTGACTAATGTAATGCAACAACCACTTTATCACACAAGAAGAACTGTGACAGCTGCAAAGAAGAAAGACATGATGGACTTGCTGCCCTACATACCACCCGTACACCATAATTTTTATTAAAACTTGCCACTGAGACAGTCACCCGAGGTTCTACTCAACAAAACCTGGAAGATAGATCTTCTGACGATGAAATGATTTATGATTAGACGAACTTAAACAAAATCGTTCAGATTTATAGTGGTCTAAGTCCACATTTTTTTGTTAGCCTCTTAGTTTTAAGGTGTTTTTGTTTGCAAAAATTCTCGATGTGTTATAAAACCTGCTTATGTTTTACTGTATTGGTTAGGAATAAACATTCACGTTATGTTAAAAAATTTTGTTGAATTTTTTATTCGCATTTTTAATTAGCCTAATTATTAGAAATTAACTTGTTTAGAGTTAGACCATTGTTATTCCATGTGCCTCAGTTGTATATCTACAAATGACATACCTAGAAAGTAATGTATCAATAAAATTTTGACGTTGTACATGAGGAAGTTGTGTGATATTAATAAAAGCAGTTTTTCTGAGAAGACATAACCATTTCATCTGTCCAAGCCTAAATAACCTCTAAATGACTACTCTCAGTATGAATCAACAATACAGTACCTATCAGATAGACCACAAAATCAAATCCAAGTAATATTCATATATCAATGTATTTTGTGGGGTTACAGTCAGATTGGTAGGGTTGTCACAAAGGAAACTCTTTGTTATGTGTCAAGCTTTCGGTAAATTTATTACCTTCGCTAGGGCAACTAAAATAGATTTCAAGATGCTTATTTTATATAGATATAAATATGGAACACTTACTATTGGGAGAATAATAAAGAAATTATAACAAAACGAACAGAAATAAGAAGCATAACAGTTTTTATAAATATGTCAAATTTTGACAGGATGATTTTTTTATCTTTCTCTTATTCAAGTAAAAATGTATGAATTTGGCTCAAATTTTTAAGATCCGTTTTTTTGTTCATGCAATGTTCTTCGTTGTTGACGTGGATCATTTTAAAAAAAATTATTTTGGTTAACTTGGTTTCTTCATCTAAAATTTCTAGATTCTCAAAAGTCCATTCTGTAATCCTCCTTATTGATGTGTCCACTCAATGCGCAAGAATTAACGTTTCGTCTGCAGTCGCTCGCTTTTGTGTGAAGTTATGCGACCGATAAGTCTGTCCTATATATGTTTTGGAACAATCCATACATGAAATTTTGTATACCGTGTTCGATTTTTGTTTATTCAAATTTGAGTTTTGACTTAACTATATAATTTCAAAATAGTTGTGACATTTCTTTTAGAATTTATAAAGTGTTTGTTTCTAAATACATTAATTAATTTTGGTGTTAGTTCATGAATATAAGGTAATGATTCATAAAAAAAGGGCTGTACTCAATTATAATTTCCATTTTGGGAGGTAGAAGAAACTGTTCTTTCACAACAAATCAGTTTATTCACTAAAGATTTAGGATAAAAATTTTGAATTAGAATTTTACTTAAATTAACAAACTTTTGTTTTTAATAATTCTGTTTTTTAATGATTTCATCAGCTCTACCAATCTGACTGCCACCCCAAATATATTGATTTACATTACATATAGGGTGTTTCAAATTCGATCCTCGCCATTGGGATCTCGGAAACTATGAGAGATACGAAGATGGTTAAATTGGGGCAAAGTTGCGCATTTACCTGACTAACAATATGCAGTTGAGAAAGTTCTGAAATTCCGAGTGTATCTGGAAAATGGTTTTTATTTTTTTCTGACTGTATTTTTCGAAGCATTCGAAAATAAATTGCACTTCCAGATTGCCACTTTTCCCTGCAACATAGGTGTTTTCAGATTTGCCATTCGATGTTTCATCCATCATCAACATTAATTTTTCTGATGGGCGCTACATTGGATTCTTTCTGTTTTGAATAGAACCAGATTTTACCTTTTCAATGATGTATCATAAGTTATCATTCTTTTTCTAAAAATTGGAGATATTGAAAAAAATTAATTCTTATCATAATAAGCTTTGACTTTGATGTTTCTAAATTTGACTTTCAATTTGTTATACTCAATGACATTTTGTTATTGTACAAGTCATTGAATTTTTGGCGAAAAATGGCTTTCACGAATGAAGAAAAAAGAGATATGATACAAATTCATTACAAATACGATAGAAACAATGTTGGGACATCGAAAATGTATTATTGGATCAAAATCTCACCGAGTTTGGTTCATTTGAAAAGCAGTGAACAATATTCGAAGAAGGGCACAGTTGTGTAATCATGAACATGGCCAGCATTTTGAGTATTTTTGCTGTAATTTACTTTTGTCTTTACATCTTAGTTAATTATTGTTATTTATTCAAAGTTCTATTTTCATTGAAAAGGACACAATGTCTAATTTACCTCATACACACCTCATTCATCAAATTTTGATTGTTCATTCTGTCTCCGTATTTTTTCATTGACTTTTGAAACGAACCAAACTCAGTGAGATTTTGATCTAATAACTTGAACATAGTTCAATGTGGTTGTCGTCTTTCCGGTTACAAGTTTAAATACATTTCCGATGTCCTAACACTGTTTCTATCGTATTTGTAACAAATTTGTATCATATCTCTTTTTTTTCTTCATTCGTAAAAGCCATTTTTTGCCAAAAATTCAACGACTTGTACAATAACAAAATGTCATTGAGTGTAAAAAATTGAAAGTGACATCAAAGTCAAAGACCATTATGATAAATTTTTTTTTTCAATATCTCCAATTTTTCGAAAGAGAATGATGCATCATTGGAAAGGTGAAATCTAGTTTTATTCAA
This sequence comes from Leptinotarsa decemlineata, assembly GCF_000500325.1. Taxonomy (NCBI): domain Eukaryota; kingdom Metazoa; phylum Arthropoda; class Insecta; order Coleoptera; family Chrysomelidae; genus Leptinotarsa; species Leptinotarsa decemlineata. The sequence continues at coordinate 38,686 of NW_019290444.1, forward strand.
AACAAAAAAATCCAATGTAGCGACCATAAGAAAAAATAAAGTCGATGATGATGACCGGAAGACAAAACGTCGGATAGTAAATCTGAAAACACCATCATGTAACAGGGAAAGAGTGGCAAAGTGGACGTGCAATTTATTTTCGAATCCTTCGAAAGCCAGAAGCCAGAAAAAAATAAAAACCATTTTCCGAAATTTCTGTTTTTTTCCAGGTATCTCCAGATATACTCAGAATTTCAAAACTTTCTCAATGGCATATTGTTAGTCAGGCAAATGCGCAACTTTGCCCCAATTTAACCATCTTCATATGTTTCATAGTTTCCGAGATCCAAATGGTGAGGATCTAATATTTCAGTAACTTTCTTTTTTCAAAGTCATTGAGAAGTATATCTTCATTACTTGGAGTATAATGGTTTTGATTTTCAAAATGTTCCAATAGAAGAGTCATGAACGAGATTTTTTTTCAACATTGGAATATTTTGTTTTTATGATATTCCGCATTTCTCAGTTGGCATATTAATGTTTTATATTCATCAGAATGATCAATCGAAACTCAAATACTTTTAGGAAGCTTCTCCCATAACCATAATACCCATAATAATAATATTCAATACACCAATCTTTTACGAATTTACAGATTAAACAATTTGTAAATAAAAACATTACTTTGATCAAAAAACTAAAAATTGAATCAACAGGATAGCTGAGTAATTCAATATTTTTGTGAAGCTCCTATGAACAATCAAATCAGTTGTTTACTTTCAACGATTTTGAGACTGAATTACCGGTCATCGACTAACTCAGTTTTAACCTCAGATATATCCAAACTCTCTTCGTCTACATCAGGATCTTCTTTGATCATTACATTCGATGGAGCAGGTAAGTTCACTTCTTCTAATGGATCTAATATTGATTCCCCAACAAGGGGAGGAGACTCTGAGGTAACTATTTCTTCCAACTCCATTTCCAGACCTATAGCGCATTCATTTATATCATCTGAAACAAGAATTATTGACTTCAAGTTTTCTGACAAACTCAACAATATTCTAAACAAGAGAGGGATAGTACGTTAGAAGTTGATTTCTGACCAAATGTAAACCAAACAATATTTATTTTTTTTTTAATAATTATATACTACGAAAATAATTCGCATGGAAAACACCGCTGCCTCGGCGGCTTTGCACAGATATAATCGTCATATTTCAACCAATTTACACAAGACCTGAATGAGTTATGAATTAATGAGTTATAAATCTTCTTGAATCACTTCGTCTATTGGTTGGCCTACGAGAGACAAAACCATTTTAGGACGCCTTACACACTTATCAATTCAATATTTGGATGAACCAGTACAAGTTAAATTGCAAAAAGTGGCAGGTCCCTAGATATTTGAGTCACAACAAAACAGATTGCTCAGTTGAAAAGGAAGAGGTTATAGACTAAGATCTCAGGCCCCCCTAACTTATTTTCTGATGGACAATAGAGTAGTAATATTGCTACAGGTAAGTAAAACTTGTACTCTCTTTAACCGTGTGAGGAATGATTCTTCCATATATTGTAGGGAATACTGTAAACAATTTGAATTTAATACTGCCAGACACCTTCTGTTGGCAGTTTTCATTCCCAGAAACTTTAAATATCGAGAGCAAAAAACCTAATTTACAATCTGAGAATTGATTTTCATCTATGATACTCAGGGGGATATTTTAATATATTTTGTAAGCTGCCAGACCAATCGTAGGTGCCAAACACCCCCACGTGTATGTTGTCATTTTGAATTCATCATTTGTGACAGGAATTATTGATGCTGATGCTGATGCAGCCTTGCTTAATTCATTAACACATGTAATGTTTCCGACGTAAATGAAGAGTTCAACCGAAAAAATGTTAAAAACTTTGATGCCAACAGCTTACCACCATGCAAAGCTGAGCTTCAGCAACAGTTTCGGTGAATAAATTACATTGCTAGCCTCTGGAATCATGTTTACAAGAAACAAATAAATACTTTCAGTCCAGAAAAAAATGGATGGAAGTGGGAAGACAGCCAGTATCAATTCAACTGGTTTGATGAAGACCAATTACCTGTTTTCGTCAGTGAATCGTTTAAAAAAGAATCAGGTATTTTACGTTCAATTTATATTATTTTGATAAATTGACAGCTATTCGTATTTTAATTATTTTATTTGCTTTCGCAGAGGAAGATACCGTGGAAGCTGCCGATGATAATAATGGTGTTGATATTGAATACAAGCATTGATAATATTAAGAGATATCGGATTTTAAAGACGAAGATCATGAAGATTGAAAAATCCATAAAATACTTATTGTGAATAATGCTTTATATTTTCATCATTTCTGATAATTCTTTCATCATATACTTTTTTTGTTTTTTTTATAAATTGAAAATACTAATAAACTATAAAATTATGCAAAATATCTGAAATTCAATTTTTAGCTGATACCACTATTGCTTTCTCAGAAACGGAGGTCCTACATGGACGGTTAAATGAAACAAATGTTGACTTTTTAAGAATGCAACATATGGTATTCTCAGATCGATAAAATCACCAACCTTTTTTGAGATATTTGCACAAAACTGAAAATGACAGATTTTATTTTTTTGCTCTACCGCCTCCATTTTCAATAACATCAAAAAATGACAAAGGAATTTTTTGCTTCATTTAAAGTTTTTCATCATCTGGTTCAGCCCATTTTCCAATGCGTCGTTTCGTTCATTAAAGTACATAATCAATATATTTTTTAAATACGAACATGTATATTTTTTATACATTTTGGTAGTCACTGTATTTTTATTAAGAGCTCGAATTTCCAAATGTTACTGAAATCCAAACAGAGTTCTCCCGTCGGTGATGTCGTTCATTGAGATCCTATATATATGTTTATATTCTGTGAAATCCAAATAGATTTCTGTCAGGGTTGTCTTGAAAAAGATAGATCAATAATGTTTGTCTCAAAACCAATATTTCATAAGTTCCAAAGGTTTCTTGAAAATTTGTAGTTGCCAAATATTTCTGTTCAGAAAATGAGTATATCAACAAGAATTAAGTAATGAAAATACTTCAAAAAAGTCATAGATGATATTCAGGGGAAATATGATAAGCGATAATGTCTTTTTTTGAAGTAAGTCATGAAATACATGAATGTGAATGTCAAGTTTATTGGCAAAAACAAAATAAGACAGTTATTCAATTTGGTGAGCGATTTTAAGGGGAAAGCATGATTTTTTCAATGACGAAAAAGTGGATATGCTTTTTGTTTATTCAAGATGTTTGAGAAATGCTACCCAATCTCTGGCAATGTATCAGGAATTGCATTCTGAACGACGACAACCTAATTATAGATATTTTCAACATATCGAAACTAGTTTACGAAATTATGGATCTTTTGAAAAACCCTCCAAAAGAAAATGTACGGTTACTGAATGTGATGGTGATAATGAAATCGGCGTTTTAGGTGAGTTCAAAAAACATTCACAATAATGGTAAAGTGACATTCATCTGATTCAGGATTTGTGAAAAATCAAAAATTTGAGAACAGGGAAGTATCCTGAGGGAGAGTGCTCATAATTCGGCCATATCCACTACATCTGTGGAAAATTTTAAAGCGTTTTACGGACTTCAACAGGAGAATGTAGATAATATTACTGAAGTTTTTTCCCAACACCAAACCGTTATTTCAATACATCACACGTGTTTCGATAACCAAGTGATCATCTTCAAGAGGAAGATCAAACTGGTTTGCTGGCAATAACAAGTGAAATAAATTCATTGAGAATAGACAGGACCTTCGTATACTAAAAGTGTAACTGATCTCTATCTGTACATAAAAAACTATGAGAAAAAGTATTATTGAAGGTCATTTTTACCACAATAGAACGCGAAACAATGATTTCTAGAATTTTGTTTGTATGTGCGTTTGAGCACACTTACCTCAAAAACAGGTTAACATGGCTTGCATTTGTAGTTTTGTGGAAAGAATGGAGTCTATAATATCTACCTTATAACCATTGTTGACAGCGATTTGTTTGATCAAACCCAGCTCTCTCTGGAAATTACTCACAAAGAGTGGAACATTCAATAGTCTGTGAAGCATACTATTGAATGCAGCAACTTTATGCCGGAATGGGTGTGTGGAGGAATTATGTATGATAATGCATGTGTAAGATGGTATGAAGGATGGTATTTGAAGGATGATATCAGCTTAATCCATTAAACATTACCATGATCGCCTCCTTTCAGTTTTTTCAGTTTTGTTAAATCCTGTAGAATTCTCCTCCTGGCGTTAATAAACCAATTCTCAACTTGAAGCAAAGATAGGTTAGTTTCCTGCATGAGCATTTGTTTCTCATGATCTGTTGGGTATGGATGCTGCAAAAATTAATGATGGACTCAAACAGGAGAAAAAGTTTGTAACTATCAAAACTCACATCTGTGTGACGAAAGAGCCAGCGTTTCAAATGATTTTTTGCTTTTGTTGGTAAATGAGGTCTCCTTGTTAAAATTGAGGACGTTGGTTCAGTTGAATTTGATGCTGAAATCATAACCATTAAATATTTTCTATGCAAAAACAACATGAAAAATAAAATATTCACAAGTGTTGACTCTTCTGAATAAAATCTATACTACTAATACTATATATACTAATAACACTTTATGAAGAACAATAGTTCTGGACTGAGAAAAACTTTTTAAAAAAGGAAACACTTCGAAAATTTTAGGTGTGACTGATAGAATTATAAATGACTGAAGAAGCTCGTAAATGATGAAACTATTATTGTGGTTTGGTAAACTATGAAAAATTCTATATTCAGGATTTAACAAATAAAAGTACTATTCCAATAAAATATTCAACTACTTATGTACTTAATTATTTATCAATTGTAAACTTGAAAATTGTGCCGATGACCTCAGTAATAGATGTACAGTTGATAAACTTGCTAATGCTCATTTAAAATCTATTAAGGGACCACAAGATATTGGTCTCCTCAGGAAAGTCTCTCACTGGTCTATCTTATAATTGTTTGTCATAATACTATGATCATTTTAGACTGTTGTGTCTAAAAAATGAAACAAAACTTATGACAGAAAAATTTTAAATTGAAGTATACTAAATTTATTTTATGAAGCATAAGAATCACTTTCACGAAGTTTATGAATGATTTAATTTATTCTTATTAAAATCAAACAAAAAGTTCAAATATGATTTACGAACTACCCATTAATGTAAACGCTGGTAAACTCACATTTTGAACAGATATTGTTGTGTTTCCGCAAATACTGTAAACTCTTGAAAGTCATGTTGCAAAAATTGCAAACAAAATCATCTCCGTGCACAGCTTTGTGCAATAACAATTTACGAACATCGGGAAAATTCATACCACATCTTGAACAATTCAATGATTTAGTTTCTTCAGTGAAAGGTTTTCTTTTTCGACCTCGCACATGAACAATTTCAATTTCTCCTGTTCTAGGTAAAGTTACTTCTTTCTGAATAAGTATTTTTGTTTCTTCTGAGATCTGTGTTCTCTCTTCTTGTTCAAATTCGTTTTGCAAAAATGGATATCTGTTTAATGGGGGTAAATCAGTGGCAGGTATTCTAGACAGGTCATAGTTTATTTCTTCTGTATCAGATTGACCTTCGATGTATTGCTGAATTTTCCTTTCAATAATCAGGCAGCGAGACTTGAAATCATAGGCCGACTTGAGAGCTGTTCGACATGTATTACATATAACTGGATTGGGTATGAGATCCAAAGCCTAGAATGAAAAACTCTTAAATTTTCAAATCATCAAAAATTCAAAATGTAAACCAACAAGAATACAAACCATTTCTGGGATGCAAGTGGTTAATTGATCTCGGTAGGGCATAAATCCCGTGAATGACTCGACAGCATTGATATTGAAATATTTGGAACCTCTCTGTAATTTTTGTAAACACATTCGACATACTTTTGTCATGATTTCTACTGAATTTTAACAGACTTCAATATCCAATCATTTCACATATAATTTTGTTATATAATAAGTACTGAATAAGAATTATCTAAATTTTGCTGGTAAATTTGACATTTTATTATAAATGTCAAAATGAATATCATGTCAAATGGCATGTTGAATTTTTTGTCACTCATTAGTAACATTTGACATTGAAAAATCCCTAGAAAAACAAATTTAATTGCTTTGTCTATTACACATTAGATGCCACCTCTAGAATAACTTCATCTTTGTATATAGGTTAGTGTAAATACAAAGGCTTCATCATTGCCTAAAATCATTAGACAATGGTATAAAGATAAAAGGACGTCTTTATCTTTATACATACTACACTTCTGTAAATAGCAAAAACTCAAATTTTATTTTTACATGGCCGTATCCTCCATCGGTATCACAATGGACAACTTTCTTAATGGAAATCGCTAAGATGTTTTTGGTGATAAATTCATACTTTTATCATTGTCTAAGGATTTAAATCTATAGACAATGCTTTTATTCCAATGTACTTGACCAGTTATAAGTTATGATCCTTCTCAGAATATTTTCTTGAAATTTTCTATTTTTAATTTTCGAGTCGAAGTGATTCTGTATTCAAAAAAGAGATGTCACAACTAGACAATTAGGTTGTGATTTGATTTGTGTGATGTGATTTGTGATTTTATCCTTGTTTACATAAAAACCAATATAAAATCAATTAATTATATAGAAAATAGTTGAATTACATCATATTTCGAATGAGATTTGAATGAAGTTATTCTTGAACCTGGGGACCAATTTCTCGACATCATATGAATATCCTCATAAGGTTTTATATACCCAACGATGATGTCCATAATCGTTGTTATATACCTACCTACTCAAATATTCCCTTGCAAATACTAAATAATGGTAGGTATTCTCGAATGCAAATGGAATAGATATTCAATAGTAGAAAAAAATTAACCTTTCCTTAAACTTTCTAGGCAAAAATACGAATCGAATGACACCTTGGTCGTAATTTTTGGACAGGGCTGAAAAATGTTACAACTGAAAGTACATGTGAACTAGACTAGATCTTGAAATTCAATGTTAAATATGTTAGGGAAAGAAAGATGTAGTAAAGTTGTCAAAATTAGAGTTTTCTCGTTGTTACTATTCGGAAGAAACTTATCAACCTAGAGAAAACGAGAAACATTCACAATTTCATTCCAATTAATTACCGAAAATTCAGCATAGCATTCCGATTGCAAGCATTACCTGGAAATATAAGTTTTCAGTAGAGTTTTTTCTTTTTTTTTCACATTTCATTTTTCATTCTATTTTTAGTTTTGTTTCTTGATTTTTTTCTTCCTTTGTAGAATTTATTTTTCATTCCATTTTTATTTTATTTTTTTCATTTTTATTTGTATATTATTGCCATTAACTGTTAAAATAAAAATCTGTTTTTCCGTTAACCAGCTGTCGCCCCTGTATGAACACCAACTCTCAAAAGTCGAGGCTTGTGCGAGGTGCGAGGCTTAACGAGGTCTTACCTTTTAAAGTGTGATTCCTAACTCATTCAATTCATTCCCATTTCAGATCACAAACTGTTTTCTTTACAAATAGCGTTATTTTATTTTTAGGTCTGAAAGTGAAAGATTGGTAAGACTCGTATGTCCAGAAGCATCCGATAACTTCACCCACTGGATTAGTGTCCATAGTTTCATCGACGAGGTTCGTGACATGGTCTGGAGGAACTCCTTAAGAAATATTTGATGAATAGGACCGCACCCAGGGCAAGAGGGCGGCCCGTATGTTATAACTGCGGCAGAGAGGGACATTTTAGAAGGGACTGTCGAATACGTTCAGTATCCGAGAAAAGAGACTGGCGTGCGAGATCACCCAAACGAGAGCGCAGGGATTTGGAAAAACTAAATCCAGCCGGTATTAGGGAAAGTAGTAAGTAGTACCCGTTTTGGAAACAGCCATTGATGATAGACTGATGGTCTATGAAAAAGCTGAAGTGGGACAGGCTTGGTAATTGCGAAAGAGAAACTAAGGTATTAGTGGCCAACATCGTCGACGAATTAATTTTGGGACCAGTCATCATGTTCCTCTACGGAATCGTGGTGGATACAAGGAACAAACTGTTAAAAGTTGGAAATGAGAAAATTCTGCTTGATGTTCCCTTTCAGCCTTCTGACAGCGCCAAGGTGGTTAGACTAGAAGATTCCAGAATCTCTCCCAAAGCACCGAGAAAATCATTCAAGCGGAAATTTCTGGACCTGTCGGCTTAGGTATAGCATTGATAGTAAATAGTAACAATCAGACCCTTACAGTAAGAATATAATCAGCCGTAATGACAGGGTGACTCCCGAGAAAGAAAAAGTAATAGGCACCTGCATACCGATTGTGAAAATTTCCAGAATCGAGGAAGAAGTCCTTCTGCAGCATGCTCAACAATCCGCAAAGAAACTCATCGACTCATTCAGGAAAACGTGGAGCCATCTGTCTGAAGGAGAACTATGTAAGGCAATCCGATTTGTAGAGGAAGACAACGATATGTTTGTAAGGGTTGAACGGATTTAGTTCAATATCGGATCGATACTGGCGATGCCAAGCTTATTCGCCAACACCGAGACGACTTCCCTTCGCAATGCAGGACGAAGCTTCATCCATCGTTAAGCACATGCTGAATTGAGGAGTAATCAGGCAGCCCCTTGTCGGCTCCTGTGATTTTGGTGACTAAAAAAGATAGTTCGACGAGATTCTGCGTAGACTACAAGAGGCTCAATGATGTCACCAGAAATTACAGATACCCTCTCCCCAGAATAGATGACACCCTGAACATCTTGGCAGAATGCAGATGATTCTCAACATTAGATCTAAAAAGCGGATATTGGCAAGAGGACGTTCGCCTTGAGGATAAAGAAGAGACTGCCTTTTCCACCGGCAATGGATTATATTTATCAGTTTAAGTTTATATGCCGTTCGGATTAAGAAATGCACCGCAATATTTAAACGCGTGATGGAGTTGGTGCTGAGAGGACTTAACTAGAAAATATGCTTGGTCCATCTTGATGACATTATAGTGACCGGCAAAAGTTTTGACGAACATCTGTCGAACTTGGGAAGCGTTTTTACGAGACTGCGGAATGTTCATTTACAAATCAATCCCAAGAAGTGCTGCATCTTCCAGGAAATTGTAAATATTTTGGGGCACGTTGTGTCTTCAAAAGAAGTTGAAACAGGTCCAGAAAATATCAAGGTAGTGCAATAATGGCCAACACCAAAGAGCAAGCACGTTAGAAGTTTTCTTGGACTCTGTAATTATTACCGGCGTTTTGTGAAGGACTTTGGAAAGATTTGCCGACCGCTGCATACCTTGACTGAGAGGACAATTCCTTCGTTTGGTCCTCAGACTGCCAGCAAGCATTTAATGCCTTGAAGATGCATTTGACCAGTGCCCCTTTGGGTATGCCAGGACTGAGGCACTGGTAAATTCTTGATCAGATCAGACCACTCAGCACTTCGGTGGCTCCTCAACTTCAAAACCCCAGAAAAATAAATAGTCGGGTGGCTCAAAAAGTTACAAACTTACGATTTTGAAATTCAACTTCGGAAAGAAAATAGTCACGGAAACGCAGGTAGCCCAAAAAAGACCATGCTTGACATCTACATGTGAATTTTGTTTACGCCAGAGGCTCAAGGATACCCAGTTACAAGGAGAAGAAATTTCCACCAGACGTGACAAGGTAGCGGACAGAGAATCCTTCATGGACAGCTCTGATAGGGAGATGAGCTTTTCTATCTCTCGCTGCTTCGGGTTCCCTATGACCTGGAAGGTAGCAACCTGTAAGGGTCCCTTGTCCAGAGATACAGAAGATATGTGGAATTACTTGATCATAGTCTGATACGGTCGTTAATAGCTTCCAAGGGTGATACTACCTTCATGACGAAGCAAGATTTTATCGTAGCTCAGAAGGGGGATTGGGCCTTGAAAATTCGGAATAAATAGAACTTCAGCGAGAACGCGTGAGACGTACGTACGTACAATTGCCGCCGAGACATGAAGCGCTGTGACCTGTGTTCTTCGAGAAATGGTTCGAAGACAAGCCAAAGAGAGAGGTTGAAGCAATACCTCAATGGGTGCCCTTTCGAGAGAAATGCAGTCGATATTCAGGGATCACTTCCTATGACCATATCCGGTAACAAGTTCCGTATGGTTGTGATGGATTATTTCTCCAAATGGTCTGAAGTAGTGACCTTACCCAACCAAGAGGCTAAAACGGTGGCAGAAGCTCTGTTACAGACCGTGATTGTGGGACACTGGCTACCCCAGGAATTACACTCGGATCAGGGCCGCAATGACTTTGTTGGGAATAAAGAATACAAGAACAGTCACTCTTCACGCACAATCCGATAGAATGGTCGAGAGGCATAATCGCACCATCAATAACTCCGAAAACTAAAGAGACTGGGATAAATTGGTTCCTCTCTTTCTGTTGGCATACAAGAACAAAAACTCCCAACATGACGCGACAGATTACATGCCATCCATGTTGTCAACTGGTCGAGAACTGAAGCTTCCGATAGAAGTAATGTTTGGCAGCCCATGTGATGTATCGCGAAAGGGACCCCTTTCAGAGCATATGAATGATCTCATAGAGAAACTGGATATTGTACACAAATTTGTCAGACAGGATGAAGATAAGATTTGACAAAAAGTCGCTGCCAGTGAGCTTCCAGGAGGGCGATGCAGTGTGGCTCTACCAACCCCAACGCCGGAAAGGTTTGTGTCCCAAATTGCAGAGACCATGGCAAGGACCTTATCTGGAAACCAAAAAGATAAACGATCTGGTGTACAGAATCAAATTGCCGTCACTCATAAACAAACCTAAAGTTGTCCACATAGACCTACCAAGTTCTTTTATATGGGTATGTTCCTTCTTGAAATGTTGTTCGGGGCGAAGAACCTCAGGGAAGGGAAAACTGTTTTGTGATTCATCCCCTGAAAAAAGTAACGCCGGTCGCCGCCAATCGATTGTGACTTGGCCAAGGCCGCGCTCAGCTCGACTTTCAATTCGCAATCGTTCTAGATGTCGCGTCGCTTCGAGAGACTTTCAGTGACTTCCTTATCGGCTTCCAGAAACTTTTATTACGATATATAAACACTACCAATAAGCAGATCAAGAAGTTTACTTGAAAGTCTGTACGAAGTGATCCAAAAAAGGCGATAGACACTTTACTGTTTGGGTCAGATCTTTCCTGCACTGATGATAGGTAATGCCTCGAAACAGGTCTGAAGCTGTTAAATTCGAATAATTTCAGCATGGTCCTGCTGCTGGAGGAACGAGAAACATCTGCAAAACTAACCTCTGTGAGATATCTTGCTTAAATGACTATAGGATACAATTCAATATCNAATATTAATACTTTGAGAGGATATATGGGTGGTAAACCAGTTGTATAATGACAAAAAATAGTAGGTAATTATTCAAGTATATTTTTTAACAAAACAATCTTTTGATAATACGGCAGCATTTTTTTTTACAAAAATTATAGAAAATAATACAAACTATCACAGACATTACACTAAATACAAGTATTTTAACTCTGTTCCTATATCGCTTCCAATCTTTCAAATCATTTATATAGGAAAATTTATTTCTCACATCTTCTGGTAACTCAAACTTACTTGGGTGCGGAAATAGGGAAAAATAAAAATCATATAAAATAGCTTTGACCAATTCATTTTCATCTTCTTTGGTTTCATCAACATTATCATTGAGGCAAACGAATTTCCTAAAAAATAAAAGATTATAAGCTATATTTATTCAAATAAGAGGAGTGCAGACATTATTAGTCTAGGTCACTTGTCAATATATACCATACTTGAAAAAACAATATTGTATTCGTAAGTACCGAAATTTAAGAAAATATGGAGAGAAGTATGGTTTGCAGATTCAGGTTTATTGAAAACAATTTTCAAAGTTTAAATCCAAAACAAGCACTTCTCCCGAGCATCAGAAATGCATCACTCTTCTCACTTTCTTTAAAATGCCAAGTCTGGTGCTGGTGGGAACTTCATAGATGACCACCACAGTAAATTTCAATAACTTCTTTTTTGTCTAGATCTGCTGTTTCATAAAGTAATCCTTAAGCTTCGGGAGTAGTATATCTGAATCTACCAACTTTATGGACATTTCAAAATCCAAGAAGTTAACTAATTTTTGTAATATTTCATCTAATTCATTCAATATCTCATCATATTTTTCTCCATTGCCTTCCTATCCTATTTGTTTTCGCAGTCCAAGGACTTTTTTGTTCTAATTCCAATACTTTTTTGCTCACAGAACTGATAACTGCTTCGGCAATATTATCAGCTATATTTTTCATTAATATTTTGTCTTTTAGGAGATTGCAGATAGCATTATTCACAGTAGATTAAATTTCCTCTGTCATATCTTTTGTTAGAACCATATTCAATCGATCTTTTCACAGATACCTCTTAGCAGAGCATCGACTACTCTCCAAATATATCACAACAATATGGAAACAAAGGAAACCTGGAAATTGTAAACTGGCGAGAAAACAAGATGATTTTGATTGAGTAGAGTCCCAAACGTAACTTATTTTTGTTGCAATTTGTTATAATTCCAGTCGTAACCTACTTGAAGTATCCAATTATCCCACAGGTCGAAATGGATAAGAACAAACACATAACTGAGCACCTGATCGCTCTTGTATTTCACACCAACTTCAGGTGCTGACTGTCCCGTCATCTTTTGTACTGTTTTTTCTGCCTTTTCAGTTACTAGATCTTTTGACATTGACCCATAAGAACCCGTAGAATACAGGAACATAATCCTTGAAACTCGATGGAAACAAGATTGCAAGATTGCATGTAGTGAAACACTGACTCATGTACAACATAGGCCAAAAATTGAAAAATGAACATGCAAAAATTAAATTGGCACTTGTTGCTATTTCTAAAATACAATTTATTTGTTATATTATATAGGAATTCATTGTATTGCTATCGACAACTTATTCAAGAAGTCAGGGGATGGGATTTTCTTAAAATAGAAACACTTATAATGGAAGAAAACCATGAAAATCATTTACCTCATGTTGCTTCTTACATCATCCAAATTGCGTACAACATCGCTTACGTTGGAATTGATCATTGCAAAAAAAACATTATTTTTTTCAGAATTTGCAACTATACTGTAGTTATATTTTGATTTTGTTCCGAATCTTTGTACTAAAATTTCAGTCAATGAGATACAACTTTTAACTAAGATTTTGGATATTGTTGGCTGAAATAGAAAAAAACATCGAGATTATAGCATGAACTATAAATTAATTTTGGTGCTTTCAACGCATTTTGATAAACTAAACTAAATAATAAACCTTGTATAACAATATAATGATTGAGAAAAATACTACTGAATTATTTACGATTGTTTAATTTGGAAAGTATATCAAATACGTTAAATAACTAAAATAATATACAGAGTTACTCCTGGAAACCCATTAGATGCCCCACAGAAACAGTTTAATTTCTTTTGACAATTCGGTAACATGATCTCCTTGATGTACTGAAATTATTCACAGTATAAATAACTAGCTCAAAGATCTTAAAAATTGAGGGAACTTGTCTAAAGCAAACAGCTAAATATAAAAGAAAATGATATAAAAACATTCCTAATATTTTTCATTACAAAAACAACTTTCTCGTGACACTCTTTGAGAGATGGGTTAAGATGATCATCGCAGCTGTAGGCAAAATGTACAGTAATATCTCTTTTTTATATGTGACAAGATACTTTTTCTTCTATAAATACTATCATTTATTTAATTTGTCTGTATCATCAAAAGTACATTAATTCATTTTCAATTTATATATGAAAAAACGTGTAAGATGTTATTCATTTTTCATTGTGGTCTTAGTCAGGGAAGTAACTGAGTGGAATGAATATTTAGAAGTTCATTCAAAATATTTATTGTTCTTAGCTTGATTTCTGTTAGAAACAGACAAATTATCAAAACAATTTTATGTTCTATAAGTTTCATTATTCATTACTAGCGACGAAAATTGTACTTTTATGGGAAATAGCAAATACATCGATTTTTCACTTTGTATATTCAAAAATTAAATTGAATAACTTGAACTTGAAAAAACTGCATGTTGTTTACGACGGTTTGAACATAACAATTTTATTTCATTGCTATTTTAAAAGATGAACTGTAAATTCTCATTCTATTAGACATTCATTTCCATGTTGCCAAGTGCAGTAAATAATAGAAAATCTCCATGACGATTTCAACAAGTTGGCAAGGCCTGGGAACCAGGATATACTATCCTTTTCACACGAACCGACTACTATCCATTGGATAATATAAAAAATTGAATTTGCTTATCAGATGTTGACATCACTGAACATCAGACCTCATATTTATGATAGAATTTTGTTTCAATGGTAGGTATCTAAGAGAATGTTAGGCACTCAACTGTTCAATGAAACATTTTTATACTTTTTCGATTCTCTGATAAAGAGTTTTACCAATGAGCAGTTTAACTCAGGAGCTTGATGAAGTTGAATCCTTTCGGGATACAACCGATTGATTTTCATGTTAGATTCAGCTATGCTGTACCTTATATCTATCTCCTTTTATTGCGTAACAAACTTCAACGTGTTCTATATCCATTTCAGACATAATATAAAAGTTGTCAATGTCAATCAGAAAAAAAAACAAAAGAATTCTTTTGACGTCAGATGATAAAATCATAGGTATCGCTTGGTTAGCGTAAGTTTCTACTTTTCAGGAGTTTCTTTTGTATGGAATAGGAGCTGATTAACAGAACACCCAACTTTACCCCCCCCCTTTTCATCTTTCAATAAAAACGTTTATGGTAGCAAGCAACTAATGAAAGCTTCCCGTGACTAGCCCTGTGTTAGTTTTTATCATTTTTGAAAAGTATACCAATTTTGAATCTATGTATCTTTCAAATGGAGGTGTAGGAACTTCAGGATTGATGCCATTTTGTGAACAATTCCTTAACAATTCTTCAAAGTGATCAATACTGGCATAACTTAATGGCAACTCATATAATTTTGTGAGCAACGTTCTTATTTCTCTGTCAGACCATGTGCTGAAAAAATTAAAGTTATGACAGATTTTATAGATGAAAAATATGAATAAAGCTTGAAAACAAAAACTGAAAACATTTTATGGCAAGTGATATGGTATTTTTCTTCAATATTAAAATTCTTCATTATTATGTCTAAATTTGATTTGAAAATAAATTGATTTGAAAAAGTCACAGTAATTTATTTCAGCATATGTGATTTGGTTATGTACAACTCACCTGGAATGATCTGTGTCGAATAAATCAAAAATTTGATCAACGGTGAGATTTTCTCTTTCAGACATAACAAAATAATAATAACTGAAAGAAAATTGCATGTCATCCTTCCTTCGTACTCGATTCCTCTCTGTGATGACAAATTCTCTGGCAAATGTGAATTGTAAATCACTTATTATATCTTTATCAATCAAAATTGGAGCATGTGATGGTACTTTTCTACTTCTGAAGCCATATTTTGAGTTGAAGAGTCTATTGGTATGTTGTAAAGAAGCACTATATCCATCAAATTGGACATTTGCTTGAGGTTCACTTACGTATCTTGTTTTCCTCTTACGGTTTTCTGTTCTCACTAATTTTTCTTTTTTCATGATCAATCCGTTGTGACGATTAACAGCATCGAAGATATTTTTTGTTTCATTTACGATATTTGATGTATTTTTTAGCAGGATCCTAGGGTTCATGAGAGATTGGTTAGGGCTCAATTTTTTCAAAAAAGTTTGGTAGAAATTAGACTTGACTTTGTTGATAATGTCTGCCAAGACAAGATTTTTTGTTTCGTTTTCAAAATTATGGATCTGGAAAAAATAAAAGATTCTTAAATGACTACTATTATGCTGTTGAATGGATCTTCTTCTGTTCTTCATGCCCAGGAGTTTTTTCACACTGTCTGTACTGAGTTTCTTTTCGAACACATTTGGACATTTTTTTATATCTGACTTTGAAGTAATTGTAGATGACAAGAAATAAGAGTTCTGATAGATTTCGTTATCACTAAGAATCAACAACAAATAATACTGTTTGATCAAATGCAGACAATTGGCGATTCATTTTCATAAAATTACCAGTATATTGAAAATACTTAACTTTTAACTAATGCAGAATTGTCTCACCTTCCCATTCAAATCAATACAATCGCCCCCATCCATCTGGCATTGTGATAAAAAACAGTCTTCATCACATTGCCCATCTGCTACATATATCCAAGGGCAATTGGAAGCACAATCCGGCACAGGCCATGCCAAATATATCAGAAAGCCTCTACCAGTAGTAAAAAAGTCTTCCAAATATGTTGGCATCCCCAGAAATATATCGTCGTTGAAATAAATGAATTTTTTTGATAAACTCTGTTTCCTGAAACATCTCTTTCAAAAAAATTGGGATCGTACTGCATAATATTATTCTACTGGCTGAGAGCAGGTTATATAACATCTACTCGGAATGTAGATCATTTCAATTACATGAAATCACCCTTGGAACATTTGAGTGTTGGAATTGTTAACAAACGGCACAATTAATTATTGAGCAGGTGAATTTATAATTGAAATCTACTATTTTTTCTCCTCGAAATATAAGAGTCTACCCGAAAAATGATGAGTATGACTTACACTCACCCTCCCTACTCTACACATGTACTCTGTTCGATATCCTAATCCAAGGTGTATACGACCAACGAGTGTCTGGAGTTTGGAGGGTTAAAGGAAGATTTGAGGAAACAGGGACTATCCAGCACAAGAAAAGACAAGTAGAAAAGAAAATTACAACAGATGAAGAAAATGAATGTAAGTCAGTACGAGGGACATTGCAAGAGAGTTGGATATAAGTCATCATTCCGTGAACAGAATTTTTTTTTCAATTGAAGGAATTCTTGGTCATATATTTTGTTACTCAAATGATGTTGTATGTTTTCAGCAAGCAGGTTAGCGATGTCATATCTATCTTCAAGCGATAGATTGTCTTTGATAAGATAAGGTATTTCGTAATTACCTTGTGTTCCCTTAATAGCATTCACTTTTCTCCAGACCTCAGTTAGTGGCGTAGAATGTTTTAAAGTGGAGACGTACTTTACCCATGATTCACGTTTGCTTTTTTTAATGATATATCTTTTGTAATCTCTAAGTTTGTTGAATTCGATTTTGTTTTCAATAATGAAATTCCTTTTGAGTTTATTGAAAGCCCGTTTGGTTTCCTTTATTGCTTTCTGACAATTCTCGTTCCATCAAGGTACAGGGTGATGTTTCTTAATCTCGGAGGTTTTTCCGATAGCTGTGGTTGCGGCCTCTGTAATGATCCCTGTGAAAGTTGCTACAACATGGTTGACGTCGTATAGGGAAATGTTCGTTATGTCGTGTATTTTTGATTCCACCAGGTCACTGTATAGGGCCCATTTTTGGCTATCCACATCTTTGAGTCCGCCATTTTGGACGGAATTCTTGTCTTGTCAGCTGGGTTGGGTAGTTATTTATTCTGATTGGAAAGTGGTCACTATCATATAAGTCAGGTAATACCTCCCAGGAGAGTTTAATGAAGAGTAATGTGTCACAAAAGAATAGGTCTATAGCTGAATGATTACCTGTCAGGGAGTTGAACCTAGTTTTTTCTCCGGTATTCAGTCACATCGAATTGGATATATTAATGAATTTTTCCAGTTCAATACCTTTCTGATTTGTATAAGAACATCCCCATATGGTATTATGAGAGTTGAAATCACTCAAAATTACATATGGTTTTGATAGTTGGTTAGTTATTGAAATCAATTCTGATATATCAATATCTTGGTCTGGTGGGATATATATGTTGCAGATGCACATTTCCTGCGGAGTTTTCACTATTACTGCAATGGCCTCCAGGTAGGTGATTAGGGCAACTTCTTCTGTATTAACTGAGTTTCTGGTGTATATGCTAACGCCACCAGCGGCTCTTACTGTGTGATTTCTGATTTTATGAAATGAATTGTAGTTTTTTACTTTATAGGTACGATCGTTTTTGAAGTTAGTTTCCTGGAGACAAATTACAATAGGTTGTACTTCATTGACCAGAAGTTGGAGCATCTCCATATGGGGATAGACCCCATTTATGTTCCATTGTAATATGAATGCTTATGATTATGTATGGTATTATAGTTAGATATGCTGTTTTAATAGGTTTCCAGGGATAATTCACTATCATTTTCTGATAATGTTAGGCTGGAACTGGTTTCAAGTTCCTGGTTGACCTGTTTCAGGATCTTTTTTCGAATTTTTGTGATTCTCATTTCAATACTTCTCTCTGTCAGGATCGGGTACATTTTTGATAGTGTTGCTAATAGGGTATGTATGTCGTTGGTATGATCTCTTGCCACAATCAAAGGATCTGATGACCCGAAAGAGTTTTCTAAAAAGCTGGTTAAAGTCGAGCATGTTTGAGGATTTGTCTTTTTCGAAAAGCTCTTTGGCTGGAGCAGTGAGATGTTCGACTGAATTTTCAAGTTGTTTTTTTTTATGTTTCTTGGGAATTTGTGCCGATGGTTTGGGAAATTCGGTGGGAGAAGTGTTTTCCAATGTAATAATTTCTATTGTAGGGCTAGATGCCTCAGACAAGGGTCGTTTCTGGGCGGTTGTGTTCAGTACAAGTGGTGGTTGTTAACTCCGGGGGGTTTCTCCTTCTTCTCTAAGTGGTATACTTGAGGTTGGTTGACCTTCGGTAGTTTCTGGACAGGAGGCTGAGACATGAACGTTTTCTGCATTTGAAACAGGCAGAAAAACAACCACAAGGTGTGTTATTGTTGGACAGACATTTAATAATATTAGGCGTGTTGCAGGAGTTATCAATCTGCGGGCTTTAATAAGCTGTCGTTAATTACAATTTCACTGCTTCGAATCATGAAAGTATCGACTACGTTTTGGCTGGACAGATAAATGCATACTCTATTGTTTGCTATTTTAGAGGAGAATATAATGTCTTTTGGTTGTACTTTGTTTCCAAGAGCGAGTACATAATCTTGAATTTTCACCCCTTCAATGGAGGGAAAAATAATGGCTTGCTCTCTCGAGGGAAATCTGAAGCTCTGTGTAACTATTAAATAAGTTTGGGGTTGTGGGTTCATTGAGAGAATGTTACTCTGTAGTTCAGTTCGAGTACCCCTGTAGTCAGAGATATCCATGAGGTTGGTTTCACTCGTGTCCATTTCAGTAAGTATTATGATTTGTATTAGGATTTGTATTACTTACGAACATTACAGACTGCTATTAGTGAACTTCGTATATGTACACACGTTTTATTCAAACGATAAAATGTTTTTCAATGTTTTTGTTGTTTTACAAAGGTAAAAAATTATCAACTTATTCAGAGACAACCGAAATGTTCACGGATCGTTTGTTGTACTTCTAGTGGTATAAACTGTGGGAACATAATTATGAAATGTTTTGTTTTTGAATGCATACATACATAAACTATGGAAGTATAATGTTCGACTATTACTAAGATCTTCGGAATATACAAGATTAGTGTGATATGATTTTTTTTTCTTCAAGATTCAGAATATAGTTCTGTATTACGTTCAATTATTGCAAGGAACTCTTATACATTGCTCCTATTGCTGTAAATTACATCTAACGTAATCGCAAAACTGGCAAAAAAACAAGTAGGTAGTTTACTTATTTATATCTGCTAATATATAAATGGAAATATTTTATGTACTTACGAGTGAAATAAACTCACTTGCAGTGTTCACTAGAAAAACACATAAATTTACTAGTCGGTTTGCCAATTATCACTTCAATTTTTAATTCTTTTGCTATTTTTAGATCTTCTGGAAAGTTATTAATTTTTTGAAATATAGTTATTTCACTAGCTCACTGAATAAATCAACTATTTCTGCAAAGAGGTAATTTTGAAATAAACAAATATTACAATGAATGAAGGAAACAATTCCGGCCCCAAAAAACAACTCAGTGCTCCTCTGAATAGGTCATCAAATGTGGTGCACCACAACGCCAAACTTTATTTTTTCTTTATACAAATGACTTAGCTGATATATAGAATAAACAAAAATTTTGCTCCTATTTAAATATTCATGAATTATAAGTTAGTCTTGTTGAATAATTTGTTGGATTCAAAAGGAATAGTTTTATGAGAGATACGTTTTGGTTAAAAACAAGCTTTTTGGCTTTATACTTTTCCATCATTGAACAAAAATTGTGGGAAACTTCCAAAGAAAGGAAGAAAGAAAACTACAATAAAAATTCTTCATGAAGATATACTTGTATAGATCATACACATGTAGTGATGTCATATGAGTACTCTTTCATACATGATATTTGTTTAGATTTCATAATGTATGTTTGGCATAGAAACTAAATAGAGAAAAGTGATTTTGGTGTAATTCAATGTTCATATAATAGTACTTGGTTCGAAGACTTTTCTTTTCGTGTAATTCAATGTTCATGTTGAAGTACTAAGTTGGCTTTTTAATTTTGAAGTTTCCAGTTGATGTAAAAGTTGAAAGCCAAAAAACTTTTTTGACAAAAAACAAATCACTACTAAAAATATTCCTTTTTCAATATAGATGCTTCAGAATAATCAATTTCATCTTTTTTCAAATATACTTTATAATATTATCAATAGTTTGTAAGAATAAATTGAAAAAACAATCCTGAAATACAAAATATAGCATAAAAAATTACATCTTTGTAAATGTGTTCTTGGTGTATGTACAAAATTTCAATAATTTCACCAGAATATTAATTGCTATAAATTTGAATGGTGGTATATCTGTAACGTGGTGTGATAGTTATAGCTTCAGTGTTATTGATATTTTGCTGAGTTTATTGATGTTGAGGCAGTGATAAATGTTTGTACATTCAAACAAGTTGAGCATTTTTATTTCAGTATGACTATACAACGAAATTATAACAATAAAATATTGTGTCCAACATGGTCCAACATGGGAAAATCAGGAACCATGAGAGATATAAAGTTGATTAAATTAGGAAAAAGTTGCCTATTTCAGAGGTTATTCAAATGAAATTTTGAAATTTAGGAGATTCCAATGATTTATTAAAATTTGTTTTTCCGTTAACCAGCTGTCACACCCCTACGAATGATAACCCGAGCGAGCTAAGGATTAACGAGGTCTTACTTTTTAACGTGTGATTCCTAACACATTCATTCATTTAATTAAGTGATTAACCTCATTATACTAAAAATTACATAAAAAATGTTGGCTAATATATAAATGTATAATACAATCAACAAAGAATAGATAATGCATTATACAAAATGTAACACTATGAGAAACAATATCCTTAATTACAAACTTCTATTCCCTGAGATATTACCTAAATATTTTGTAAATTTGTTATGAGATATCCCAAGTATGTCTATATCCCTGTCATTCACTAATTTTGCAGTTCTCTCAGTAGTTCCTGAGATATTCAAAATTCACCAAATTCATTCGAATTATTGTTTGGCAACATCGCGCTCCTATAAGTTATGAACTTTTAAAAAGCAGGAAAATTTTGGTTGTGTCAGTCTTTTAGACCCTCAGTATATGTAAATGATTGATAGTAAAATTTTATTTCAAATGGAAAAATTAATATTTGTCACTGGTTCGCTCAGGGAGTGATTATGAAGTAAAAATAATAATTTGTAATCAACCAGAAGTGAATGAAACAATAATTCACAAACCTGTGTAAATTACTTTCGATGGCCGGACTAGAAAAGGTAGGTAAATTGAAAGTATCTTTGAAAATTTCTTCATGTGTTACAAGTGTTACTTTTTCATAATCCAAATTCAACCATGATGGTATTTGTCCATTAGTAACTATATAGACATGATTTACCCAAGGAGCATATTTTTCCAAAGATCTGAAATTCAATTTTCAGTATCACCTAACTCAATTTACTGACAACTTTCACAAACTATCAATTACCTTAGTGAAAATTTGAGTTCCTCTTTATCATCAAACCTTTGTTTTGATACATCATATAGATCACTTTCTGCCTCAATGTAATTTTCTAGATTTTGGAGAAACACTGGGTCAGAACCATTTACCCATGTATACACCACATCTACAGCTTCCTGAAGTTGACATTCTAGTTTATTCTTTTGAAGTCCAAAATAAATTATCTATAACATTAATTAGTTCAGTATTGGGTGTTGAAATAGATATATAGACTGACCATGAAAATAAAAAATGTAACTGTCAGAAAAAGTTTAAAAAAGGAAATTCGCTTATTCAGGCGAAGAATAACCATTTCTGTGGGATGCAGTGGGTTTTCAAGGAATCATTAAAAAGTGTTGGGAATTACCAGTAATAGTTACACAACATATATTTATAAGAACTATTTTTTCAGTTAGCTTTATCATAAACACTTCGTTTGTTTCTCTGCACATCACGACTTTAAATTCAAACAAAAAAAAATTTAAAAACCAACTTTTTATCAAATAATATGTTTATTGAGGTTATATTATTGTGTTTAACTTCTTTCTCTTTCTTTCCGAAATATAGTTGCCAACCTCTGAGCAAATGAGTTTCCAGTCGACTGGACCAGAAACAGTGTTGCCACAAGCTATCTTTTCATCGAGGTAGATTTCTGAAAGGGAGCGGGGTAGAACCGGGGTGGAGCCACATTCACTTGATGACACCAATCACAGTGATGCATTGACGTACACCTATGATTGTCATTCTTTGTTCTATGATCAATTTGACGATCGTAATCAAAAACATAAGTCACATGTCATCGAATCCAAATTTGGGATCAATGTGTTTTCAAACCATTCCTCAAAAATATTAGCTTTCATGGTCTTATGATAGTCAACATTACAGTCCTCAAGTTTTTTCCATATCACTTCAAAGAATTCGAACCCATCCTTTACTTCCTCCGCAATGAATAATGATTAGTCGCGATCCTGTGTTTGCAGGCTTGTTAGGTGTACACATTCTTGAACCATCAGTCCACCCTTTCGTAACTGTGTCGTGAGTGTTCGTGAGTGTTATACCAAGTTTAGTCCAAATAGAAAATTGGCCGTTGTTCTTGTCTATATTTAGTTATTTGTTCTGAGTATTTGTTACGCAATTCCAATATTCTTCTGCTTTCCATGACTGTTTGACGTTTGTTTATTATTTTAAATCTAAATCCTAGTTTCTTTATCCAATTCTGAAGTGTTTTGTCACAGCAGCTCACGTTATGGCCGGAAGTATTCTATTTCTTCTTTATGATTTCTGTTGTAGGAATCTCATTGCTTTTGTAACAGTCGTAAAATTAATTGGCGCCCCAGGACTACAAAATGTAGGGTGTCTCCAGAGGCTCCAATGAATTCAATACATCGCCAGAACACTTCGTGACACGACTATCGTCAAACTTAAACCAGTTCGTTTCGTCTTTGACAAAGGCGTAATAATGACCAAATTCAATGCCAGAACCACAGTGAACAATGACTGCGTGAATATTATAATAGTGGTCTGCTAGATTGAAGTGTTCATCTATTTCGAACCTTCGAAAGTGTTTGGTGATTCCGTCAGAGATTGAGTCTTGTTTGAAGATTTTCAGTGTTATTATTAAATTGACTGGTTGTTTGACCTGAGGGTATATTAATCTGTAAGTGAATTTAAGGCTTGGTTGAGGGTATATTAATCTGTAAGTGAATTTATAGCTTTGTTTTCTGACTAACTTCTGGATAGTATCTACGTTGAAACCATTATTATGACCTATCTGTGTAATTATATAAATTTCCCTGCTAACCTAGCAAGCGTGTTTTTTAGTCTTTTTGAAGTATATTTATTTTATCTAAACTTTGGGATCGATCAGCCTATAAAAAAATGGCCATTGATATTTTTCGATTCCGGAGAGAGAGCCCGAAAATCAGCTACCAAGCCCAAGGAAGGCAGCAGGCGTGCAAAGGAGTGTTACAACTAAGGCAACAGGCGCGCGTGTTAATAAAAAATATGTTTTCAAATGAAGAAATACATGTAAAGTGAATTCAAATTATATCAAGGAGGTAACGTACAGCGCCATCTGCCCGCGAATAGATCAGGCAATCATGTCGATAATTCTGTCAAATACAGATCCCGAGCATTCAAACGGGAATAAATATGAAATGAAAAGGGGAGTAAAAAACACACATACTTACATATACATACAGGTGAAGCTAACAATAATATGTGAATGAAAAAGTTGTCAATTGGGAGAACAAAATAAAAATGGCATAGAATGCAGTCGAAGGATTCCCCGTAAAACATAAAAAGAAAAGGGTAGCCAACTTGGGACATTGAAATTGTTTAGTTCTTTATTTGAATAAAAAAAAACAATGTTATATAACACGTTGTTCGAACCCCGTTGTTCCCGCCCCTGTAACGCATCGTAACGTTTTACAAGACCCCCTCCCCTCAAATGCGTTACGGTATACTTAGGAGGTAGTTACTTTTCAGAACAGTTTTTTAAAATGAAACAATGACCGGCAACCCTGGATTATTTATGCACGGGATCAGCGTTGTCAGATTTACGATTTTTTTGTCGATACATCATTACTATCGTATTAAATCCATTACTATTGAATATTCGGTTCAGTACCAAGATATCTTTTTAAGTAGACTTGGTGAATAGTGACTTCAACTTCAACAAATGGAGCCAGCGCCTTCGAAAAAATTACCAAATTCTGTGTCTGGAATTATGTGTTTGACGTTTCGGTTCCGATTTAGGAGCCATTTTGACATCGGGGCCCCAATCTGTCTACTCCCCAGGTTGAGTCACGAGTTCTTTCTGAGGTCTCAATCTGCCTACTCCTTAGATCAAACTGGATTCGAACAGTTTGATCTATTGTGGGGCTCCGTTTTGTGTTAATTATTGAAATGTGTGTTTCCAAAAAGTGAAGAGTAAGGGGCCACCTCGGTATCCAAATCTGTGAAATAAAGAATACAAAAGGTCCCCCTAATAAGCGGAACTTGAGGCGACTTAATGAAAAATGAAATACGTGTTTCTATAACAGAAAAAAATTGAAAAAAAAAATGTGTATAGTTTAGCTAGAACCAGTGTTGCCACTCTTGTCGGAACCTGTTTGTGTCTAAGATATCTTATTTGTGTCTCACAGTTTAATTTTTTTAGGACTACTGCGCATCCATAATTACCCTTCACGAGTGGATTTGTCATTTCATACACTGCTCAACAAGTAGATAATAGATATAAACTGCTCAACAGTAAAACAAATTCCATGAAAAATTAAATGGGTGTTCTGTAATAATGTAGATTATTATGAAACGCTTTGAATTTTTTATTCAAATTGTTCTACATTTTTACTCGCCCCTTGTCTGTTTGGTTCAAATCTTGCAATCGATTTGAAAATAAATTTTCGAGGAGCTAAAGAGACTTGCATCTTCAAACATAGCTCAAAACTGAATGAAATACAAAATTTTTGGATTATGTAAAAATAATATATATTGTTTAAAATCGAACATAGTACGGAAAGCGTGCCGGAGAGTTTCTAACGAATGAGAAGAATTGATTTGCTTGTCCAACCCAGCTATTTTCCACTAAATAAAGAATATTTATTGATTTTTTACAAGTATCACTTCAAAAAGTTAAGAGATTCCAAGCCAAGTTAATTCACGACGTTTCGATTGTTAGTATCCACAATCGACTGATGACTAATGAAATTCATCATGAAACATTGTCAATCACCTTCAAACAAACGTTTTTGTTTTAGTTATTTGTTCGTATATTGGTGATTCCTATTCCAAAATAAAGTTCTTCTTCTGTGAGGAACATTGCACAATGATTATTTTGATATAATTCAGTACACGTCATGGCGTTAGTAAGGGGAGTAGTCGATCATACAGGTGTTTGCCATAACGTCCTACATGGGGACTAGAAACAGGGAACAACTGTGGTTTCTCAACGACTTCCCAAAAAATATCTAAGCTTGGTGTCAGTGTATGAATATAATAATAAACAAAATTTCAGTGATAACAATATACCATTACCATTCATCAATAAAATATTTTCAGAAAATTGGGATGAGTGTAAAAGAGTTAGGAATCTTTTGTAACTGTGATATATAAACTATGGTCAGTTTTCTCAACGATAGCTCTCGCTATACTCATTACTGCATGTATCTCACGTTTGTTATTCTGAATATTACTAGTATTTTCAAAGCTATTGCGATAACTCCTAGGCCACTCCTATGAGGTGGCAATAGTTGACCTTCATCTTTCAGATCATTATACTCACAATTTTTGAAGATTACTTCTGATCTGCAACATGGAGTCAGTAATGGTTAGAAAAATAATTTTTCTTATCGTCGTGACCTATGTAATGAAAATATCTTAAGATTTCGTAATTACTTATCACAAGACGACTGAGCAGACGTATATGCCCAACATATTATTTTGAAATATCGTTCCCAAAAAGAAGAATGGCCTTAGGCCGATCAAAAAAAATACTTCACCCAAAATAATTATGACTCGTGAAATAAGGGAGCTAAAAAATAAGGTTTCGTTGTTTAATACATTAGTTAGGAATGATAATAGATATACCTAAAGGAAGAATGTAAAAAATTCAATGAAGAATACAGAGGGAAACTGCAATCGCTGAATAGACACTATTATGATTTGATATTAAACCAACGCAACAAACCTAAAACAACATGGGCCATACAAAAAAATTAAACTATGGAACATCGTGAAATAATTATAACAGTCAATAATAATCAATTTTCAGATGAAATGATAGCTGAAAAATTTAATCTACATTTTACTAGGACCATATCTGAAAACTTCTCTGTTGACACGAATTTTCTCGAGAGCATTGTCACCTTAAATAACTCAAACTTTTTCATATTTCCAAATTGCTGAATGGGAACTCGCACAAATCATAAACAGATTGAAAAACTCTAACTCCATTGGGATCGATGAAATATTCAATGAAATAATTAGAATTTGCTTTGGTGAACTATGTGGTGTACTGAAGTTTTTTAATTAACATATCAACCTCAAAAGGCATTATTCCGACCAATCTTGCATGAACTTGCGAGTGTATCTCATATTTTAAAAAAAGATGATATTAACAATATGGATCACTATAGAGCAATTAGTATTATTTCAAGTATCTCGAAACTCTATGAAATTAACATAAAAGAACTTGTTATCGCCCTCACATCATGATTTCACTAAGAAAAAAAGCACTGATAAGGTACCATGTGAATATCAAAAATAAATGTATTTTAGGGTTATTCATTAAAAGTTCACGAGCGTTCCATTGTGTAAACCATGATCTTCTGTTCGACAAAGTCTTAAGATATGATGTAAGAATACTTACACCCTGTACTTACTATACTTATATAAGAGAAGACAAGTAGTCAAAGTTGGAGAGCTATTAGGATCATTGATAAGATAAGATAAGCGTTAGATAAGATAAGATAAGCGTTAATTTTTCAGGATTTGAAAAGCTTACGCTAGCAGGAGTATACATAATGGAAGCTTGCACATATATCTATCGAAATAGAAAGACATTAGCTGCTAACAGAGTCTATATTAATTCTACCCGAAATGCCCACTTATCATTACCTAGTCAACATCGCACTGTTCTTTACTGAAAAAGTCATGAGTTTCAGCGCTGCAAACTTTTTTAATACACTTTGAAAATGTACATATCATTGAATCAAGATTGAAGCAACTTCTTTTGCCAAAGAACTGCTACAGTATTGATGAGTTTTATCTGTAATTCAATACTATATGTATATTCAGGAAATAATGATTTATTATTATATTTATGTGGTATACTTCTGCTCCTGTGGTACAGATCAATCTGAGTAAATAGATTTAAGACTGTATACGACAGTAAGAGAAATTATTTTATTGAATTTAATTCAATCGAATTATTCATTAAGCCCTGGATGAAAATATATAATTTGTATCTGCTACCAATACACCTCTTGAATATATTGAAAAATATAAGTACAAAATATAACATTTTCAACCTATTCAACCACTTATCTTTTAAAATTGGTCACAAACTAAGGAATGCTGAAATCGTTATTTGCAATTCCTTTGCAAACTTCATTCTATTGGTAACATCTTTGTTGTTTTATTTTAAAACTCTCATTTCTCTAAATATTGTTTTCATATCTTTCAAAATACGAATAGAATTTGAAATAAATCAGGACTTGGAATATTTCTGGCGAAGTGGTAATATTTATTAGCCACAAGAAAACTTATCTTTATCATGATTCAACAAGCGAAACTGGCGAAACGTTGTCTGTCTAGTAGGCCAAAAGCGGTAAATTCCATGAAAAATTTCAGCTTTGAGAACGTTGCCGATTATCGAGGCAATTCACGGCGCCACCAAAAACTTTCCTCTATGATTTGATCATGCGCACTGTGATGTAGTACCAAAAAGTGGAGATAATACACTACTGGGTCTTTAGCATTCTCCTGTGGTTGGGTCATAAGTTAATGCTTAAGTTCATGTTCTCATACTGTGGTCACAGAATATCGGAACTACACAGAATATTCCGATATTCTGTGCTGTGGTACGACTAGCCATCTAGTATGTGTCGTGAGTTTTGTCGTGTTTACTATTGTGTGATAGTGAGAGCACCCTATAGAGTGTTTACTTCTATGGTGGTGAGAGTGTAGTGTTCGTACAAACCGAAGGCACCGTATATAAGTAAACATCAAATAGTTTATCTATTTGAAAGGTTGCCCTTTTCTGAACTTTGAAGTGCCGTAACTTTGTAAATAAGGGAGAGCGCAGCTTTTTTCTTTCGGATTCGTAATCTATGCATCAAAATACGTAAGTACACTCAAACATTTTTTTCAAAATCGATGGTGCCTCAAAACGAATATTTACCATAAATTTATATAATACCTGCTTCCATTCACGCCGGTTCGAGGCCGGGCCCGATGTCCATGTGGGAGTCGGATCGCAACAATAATTTTTTATAAAGTTATTTATACTTATAGCCAAGCATAGTAGAACTCCAACCCAGTAGCACACTATTCCGAACATAGGCTTGCAAGCTGCAAGACAGTACGTAACAGCCAGTTACGTAACAGGAGGAGCATTGGTCATATGCGCCTGAAGATACGAAGCAAGGACCATCCAAAATATACAGAGAGAGAGAGAGGTTGTTTTGTTTATAACTGGAAATTTGGTGGGCACGTGGGTTTTAATACTGAATAGTTGAAATTTTGAATTTTACATCTATTATTTTTGAAAAAAAATGGAAAGTCCTGAAAATCAGTTGACCTCTTGGGAAAATAGAAGAGTTGGCAGAAACAACCGAGAATCTGGTCTAACTCATGAGTGTGGAGTTTTTGGAGCCATAGGAAATGAACATTGGCCAAACAATTCAGAAATAGCTCAATTTATTTGTATTGGCCTCGAAGCATTACAGCATCGGTATGTTTTCCTGATCTCCTTTTACAGAAAATAATTTCATTCCCTTTCTAACATTTGCATTTTTTTTGTTTTCATAACATATTCTTAAATGACTCAAAATTAGAGATTTTGGTAGAAAACAAAAACTTTCAATCAATTTTTGTTGATTGATTCATGTTTATTTCATTTAAATATTGTAGTTGATATATGATTTGGTTATGGTTATTTGTAGGGGCCAAGAATCAACAGGTGTTGTAACCAGTGAAGGAGACAATGACTTTCATATTCATAAAGGAATGGGACTTGTTAAGCATGTTTTCAACAATGACAGTATTACTAAACTTAAAGGCCCCTTAGGAATTGGTCATACCAGATATTCAACAAGTGCAAGATCAGAACAGCTCAACTGTCAACCTTTTGTTGTACATTCAATGCACGGGACCGTTGCTGTAGCTCATAATGGAGAGCTAGTTAATGCTGCTGTTTTGAGAAAACAGGTGTGTATTTATGTGCTTCCTTGCTTATTTACTGAATCTTCAGAAGTATCTGTCAACCAAGTAAATATATTAATGTCTGCGGTAAATGAAATAGTCAAAAATTACTTTCAAAAGGCATCTTTCCAAATTGTTTTGAAAAAACAATAGTTTTTCCAATAAAAAGGTATATGAGTAATTATAAATCAATATTGTACCAAAACTACTTGAATTGCAAATAGTAGAGGAAAAAAGACTTGAAAATTAGCTCAACATTTGGGCATAATTCGTGAAAATTTGTATAAAGTTTTGATTATGGTCATAAGAACAAGGGTCTAAGGAATCCCCAAAAAATAAATTTTGTTTTAATTTTGTGTAATAAGTTTGTTTAATTCTTGTAGTATTGAGAATAATCAGTTTACGGTCATATGTACAAACTTTTTAAACCTTTATCTTGACTATAAAATAGGGGATTATACTATTTTGAAAACATTGTCATTTATAAAATGAATACAACTTTGCATTATCATGTAGTTTATTTTTATGAATAATATTCATTTTCCAATTTATTTCTTTGTTAATGGTTGATAGATTGAGAAATGTTGAAAAGTAAACTTATATATATAATTTATTACATATTTTACAGTACATGTTAAAAAGTTTTGGTATAAATTCTAAACTATCATCCCCATGCAATCAGATATCTTTTGAAAGTACTTTTTAAGAATACTATGAATATGTAAAGCTAATGTTCACCTAATTTTTAACAGTAAAATTTCATTCAATGAACATCATATTCAAGGTTCTAGGAAGGGGAATAGGACTTTCAACACATTCTGATAGTGAACTCATTACTCAAGCTTTATGTTTGATACCACCTGACGGCGAAGTTAATGGACCCGACTGGCCAGCTCGTATTCGCCATTTAATGCAAATGGCACCTTTGAGTTATTCACTCTGCATTATGTTGAAGGATCGTATCTATGCCGTACGTGATCCATATGGAAACAGACCATTGTGCTTAGGTCAAATTATGCCTCCGAATGTAGAAGGTGATTTATTTGAAACTTATTGCAAAGTTAGGATCTTTCATTTCTGTATTTTCAGCACTGAGTGGCTACAAAGATGGAGAAATTTCACCTGATGGATGGGTTGTTTCTTCAGAATCGTGTGCATTTCTGTCAGTGAGTATTAGAATTTTTTCGTAGTAATATCAAATTTGAAATTATTCTATTTGTGATTAGTTAGAAAATAATATCTGTTATTCAGTAATTTGAATGTATTTATTTTTGATCATTTGAAATAATCCTTGCTTGGACTCATGACTGACTATTGCGCAGTCATTTCTACATCATTCTATTCCATCCACTACGAAAGTATACCACATAAAAACCTGTGTATATGACATAAATTGTATGATTTTCACTATAAAGGGTTTTACAAAAACCGTGACACGTGTTTCGCTATACAATAGCTTCCTCTAGCATAAACTGAAAGTTACTTCTAAATTTCAATAATTTCATACTCTAACCTATTACCTACTCGTCTATCAAATGAATGAATCTACCTGAAAAGGTCTTAAAACTTAAAATAATGACCCTATATTCAGTTATTGTCTACGAAAATCTGCTTTTTGTTCAACAAAACTTTATGGATATACACCAACATGATACAAGAAATAAATCAAACCTTGTTCCTACAGCTATTAGGTTGATAAGAACAGTTAATATAGGAATTAAGCTATACAATGCCTTATCTGTCGAATTTCGTAACTTGCCATTTAGAAGATTCAAAAACTCATTGAAGAAAATATTAACCAAACATCCTTGACATGAAATTGATCAATTTTTCGAAGTTATTCAAGAAGAAAGAGATACTTTTGTGGTCACCTCCCGAACTTTTACTCAACTTTGAATATATATAATATGTTAGCTATGTGATTTATAATTCGTAAAAGCTCATGGCTTTACATTTTAGTCAATTTTTATAAGGCTGAAATTTTATCTTGTTAACTTGTATTTTTTTGTAAATCTAATTTATCTACAAGCATTTTTTAGAAACTATATTGATGAATCTTATCCTCTCAAACCTATTTTAGAAATTGTATTGACGTGTCTGAAAACTGTGTGTTTCTTGAGACTAAGGAAATTATTATTATATTATTATAAAATATACCTAACTACTTTAACCTGCCTAACCTACTACAATCTGCCATGAATAAAGGCAGTGGTCTAACCGAGCAAGAACAATCCTATTTGTTTCATTTGAACTCCAGTCAACTTCTTGAATGACTGAATTATTATATTTGGTCTTCTTCCCAATTTGATTCACTTCACTGTTTTCAAGATGTAACTCCTTTTTGGTATTCATTGACTATTATTAACATCACCTCATCCAGCAGTACATTGTGGTTTGGGCCAGATGACCTCGATTAGGAGGCATCAACTAACAACTCCGAGAAGACTGAAAACTAAACAAACACACATCCACAATATCCAATCAGTGTATAAATATTAGATATTTGAGTTATGAGAAACAAAAACCAATGAAAATATCTGGGAATTACCTACACTACAAGTAACTCAATATTGATTTCTTCCCTGATGTTTTTAAAATAAAGATGAGCTGTATCTTTGCCTGAGAAGTGCCTTCTGTGTCTCATGGAAATTGAAAAAATTAACCTATGTTTGTATTTCAAGTACAGAACCATAATTCACACTTCGATTTTGATACTTTGTTTTCACCGCTATTTTTCTGTACATTTATAACAACTATACATTGATGATGTATATATAAACTGTCAAAGGTTCCGTTTCAACATTTGGATCTTCATTCGTGAGCCATAATATATCACAGAATTTTTAAAACAGAATTCTGATCATTTGTCTTACTACAGAATAAGTAACTGAAGAAAAAAATATAGATCATTTTGTTGATTTATTGGCAAATCTCTAAAGTGCATTTCATACTTGAAGTAACACCATCTGCAATCAAGACTTGGGTTATAGGATTATTTTGTATATTAGATTTGAATCATGACAGTTTTAATTAACTTGCAAAAATGTTTCAAGGTTACCAGATTTTTTCGAGAAGTCCAACCTGGAGAAATAATTGAGTTGTCTCGTCAGGGTATAAAGTCTGTCGATGTTGTACCCCCACCAGAGGGTAAATCCATTGCATTCTGCATTTTTGAGTATGTCTATTTTGCTAGACCTAATAGTATGTTCGAAGGTCAGGAGGTTTATTCTGTCCGTGTACATTGTGGAAGACAACTCGCATTAGAGCACCCAGTAGATGCTGATATGGTAGGTTCTGTTCCTGAATCTGGAAATGCAGCAGCCTTTGGATACTCTAAACAGGTACAAATATTACTTAATGTTGTGTTCATTTCAAGTTAATATTAGATACCTATTCTTTTACTCGTCTTTTTAGTCAAAAATACCACTTGGGGAACTATTGACCAAAAACACTTATGTTGGAAGAACTTTCATTCAGCCTAATAACAGGCTGAGGCAACTTAACGTGGCGTTGAAATTCAGTAAGTTTTATTTCTGTTGATTTTTTTTTCACAAAAAACTACTTTAATAAAATATTCAATTTACTTATAATAATATAATTTGTCGTATCATTAATAGGTATAGTTGAAGTTTATTTTTTGAGCCTGGCTATGTTTTCGACATTATTGTGTTTTGAATGATTTTGAAACTGGATTAACATCTCAGGTTGACTGATAACTGTATTTATTGGTTGGAGTTGATTGTGCCTCAGACTGTTGAATCGAATAAAATGATTCTATTTAAAAATTATATTTTCCACATTCATTTCTTCAATAAACCCCAACTAAACATCGTGATATTTTCGACAGAGAGAAAATGACAAAATTCACGGCATTCATTATTTCCAGAATGTTGAGCTAACTTTAATGCACCGTTTTCCTCTCCATCTGACTGTCTAGTTCAACTTGATTCTAATACTTTGTTCTTTATATACTTGATTTCTCTGGCAGAATAGAAGTTTGGAACACGTTTAGAAAGGTAAGAACCTTGTTTCAACTTATCTAAGTCTCAAGGAAAATTTGAGGAGTTTATAGAACTTCCAAGTTGTTAGATATCAATTTTTTTACTACAGGCTCAAATAAATATTCGCAACACAAAATTGTACCTCAATTTTTTCTTGCATCTTTCTTCTTTGTGACAAATTTCATTAATCAGAATATGATAAAGTTTATAATTCAATCAATTACAGGTGCCATTTTAACAAACGTGAAAGGGAAGCGTATAATCTTAATTGATGATTCCATTGTTAGAGGAAACACTGTTGGTCCAATAGTCAAACTATTGCGAAGGGCTGGTGCTAAAGAAGTTCACATTAGAGTGGCAAGTCCTCCATTGAAATTTCCCTGCTACATGGGAATCAATATTCCAACAAAGGAGGAACTCATAATGAATAAACTTCAAAACACAAAAGAGTTTGCTGAAAAAGTTGGTGAGTGATAAAAAATTCAACATGTGGAACCAATCGTTGAGATTTTGAAATTTCATCTAGTCTTAATAATGACAACTCACATAGTTCTTTGATAATAGAACCTTATAACTGGACTTTCAATGTTCAATGCTTAAAAAACATTTTTATCTAGAATGTAACAAAATGAATTGCTTTTTTCAGGCGCCGACAGCATTGAATACTTGAGTGTAGAAGGGTTAGTTAAAGCTGTCCAAAAAGATAGTGTTTCTTCAGGAAGACCCAGTGGTCATTGTACAGCATGCCTCACAGGAGAATATCCGGGTGGGCTTCCAGAGGAATTAAGTTGGTAGATTATTCAAAGAATTTTTAGTCAAGTAAAATGGGGAGGGAAACAAGTAGTGGCATACATTTTTGTACTTTGAAAGAGTAGAAATTGGTTCATGCCACATTTAAGGGTTGTGTAATATGGTTTACAATTGAAGTCACATTTCAGTTAGTTGTACTGTTTATAGGTTGGATTGCACCAATTCTTTGAAAATGAATATTTTGTTTCTATATTAATTGTATGCAAGCAGAATGAGTGGTGCTGCTGTTATTTTACCTGTTTTTTGAACTTTCTACATACTGTCTATGATTTTAATGTTAACCTTAACTTGAATGTGCGCTTCAGGACAACCTTTTTTTAATTTCACTGTTTTGAAAGGTTCCCAAGTAATTAGATGTCATGTTTCAAAAGGTCATCTAAACCTGTGGACATTTTCATATCTAATGATCAGGATTATTAGCCTTTAAAAGTAACTATTGATGAAACATGTTTATTTATGTTTGTAAATTCATTAATTTTATTTATTGACTCACTATTACCATTATAAAACAATACCAGAATATTGTACAGTACTGAAAGAAATTAACCTCAATATTTTCAACTTTGGGTTGAATAAGCAAAATCAGATTGGCTCAAGAAACAACAAACTATTATAAGCAAAACATTGCTTACTTCTTCGTTTATCTACTTATACTCTACTTAATATTAAGGAATATGCACCATGCACAAACTGTAAATTCAAAAAAACCTTGAATGTAGTTGTTACTATATACTTCAAAGTATATAGAAGTAGATACAATGTTCAAAGATAACAATTCCTTTGGTTACAGTAATTTTGACCACGTTTACATGAATATATAATATCCATTGCTATAACGATCATGGTTGGAAAATGCACACTCTGGAAAGAATTAACATGGATCGAACATACCTACATATTTATTTCTATAAAACATATCCCTGAAAACCATCATTGCCAACATAACCCATCTGGCTGATAGTCCATAAATTCAGCATGTTTGCTGTTAGAGAGTTGAAGTTTTTTTCTTATAAAATGAAAAACTTTCGGTTTATATCTTTGCGTTGGTAGGAATCTTTCTTTGTAGGACCATATTTCGACTTTCGTATTAGTGATGCCAGATTTTCAGAGGAAAAATGAAAGTGGAGTTGCACTAGTTATTCCTATTTTATTTTTTCTTAAATGATACCAAAAATTTTTATTCCGATTGTAAACTTTCATTTTAAATGCTCTGAAACGTACTTGCATATATTTGACAGTTTTCAGTGGTCATTTTTTGCATAGGCTCTATAAAAAAATATTTGATCAGTCTAAATCTTTTTTCTCTAATTTCATCCACCACTTGCCTTTTTCTTATTATTCCAAGTAAGAATGGAGGGTTTATCTCATCCTTTCGAAAAATTACTCTTTGACACATTATGAGATCACTAAATTATTACACTTACATGAAAAACTTGTTTTATAACGCCAATATTATTTCCAAAAGGTTTAGTGTTTAATAGCATTCAATGAAAATAGTTTGCATAGACATCAACATTAGTTTTAATAATATCAGTTGTTAGAAATCCTCATTTAAAATGCTGTGTAAATGTGGTCTATAATTTAAGAAATACCGTATAGAAGTAAACACAAGTAAATTCACTCCCGGTCGGCGTCTTTGATGTATCGGCTCGAGATTTTATTTTTTGTTGGCATGTGGCGGAGCAGCAGGGTGTAGACTAAGAGCTATCGTGCACCTTTGCACGAGGTTCGATCAAAAAATATGATATACAATTTAGGTCAAAAAATTATGCTAATTTATTCTATTTCAGAATATGAGTTTTTGATTTTATTTGTTTTTAAATTCCTATTGGTAAATTTCAAAGCATAATACCTTTTGAAAAGGGAAAATAAATAATCATAAGGAAAATTATCACAAGGGTGATAATTCTTGATTTTTGAAAACATTGTTTTGAGCTGGTTACCTATACAATCAGTGGACAATAAATTATAAAAATGATAAGGAAATTCTGTCTCTAGATGAATGATACTTCATTCATATACATTTGTTTCATTCAGTGTGATACTAGCCATCGTGGCAAAATTTGTACATACTTTACATGAATGTTTTCCTAAACATTTTCCCAAAAGATATCCACACACATAAGCCAAGTTGTTTCCTTCGAGAATGGCTAGAGTTCTATAATCATTTGTCTCTACTCTCAAAGGTTTATAGGGATTTTTTGGAACTTCTCCAAGAATCTTCACTCTATTTATGTCAGCATCTGTAATATTAAATAGAATCTCACTAGTATCTTCTAGCCTGTGTGAAATACTGAAGAGTAAATGTGTTTTTGAAAGCTCTGGTAATTTGAACAGGAGTTGGGTTTCTGGCATTTTCACAAGTATTTCTCTGTTGACCAAAATAATTTTCCACACAGTTCTGATTTATATTCCTCGTCAATATGTAGGAGTGTCCTTCACTATGTAAGTTTTCTCAAAGTTGCAGAAATGCCGAAATTGTTATCTGCCACCCCTCAATGAATCTCATTTGTCTAGTCGTGTTTTTTCCTTTTTTTTTTGATATTACAGTTAATTTGCTGAAAAATATATTCATTTCTTTCAGAAAATCAATTTGTTTTGATGTTCCAAAAAAAAGGTTTATTGAAATGTTTGACATCGTTAAATTGATTTGAATTCAAAATATCAAACGCTTTATCCATTTTTTCAACTAATGTTTCTCATTGAAACTGGCATAAGTATCAGTAAGTTTGAGTGCTAGTTTATATTGCTTTTCCTTATACAAGTTGTAAAGTTGTCAAAGATGACTTTTGTTCATTGTAAATTCATCAAATTTAAAAAAAGTCTTCAAAAAAATGGTTTCTGCTACATTTCAGCAGATGAGGAGTATCAAAAAAGTTAAATATTGTTTTCTTACCAACAAAGAAATATGGCTGATCTACAGTCACTTTGACATCTTTTCTGGCAAGTGTATAAAAATTAAAACCTAAATCTGAAATGATACCCCAAACTCTAAATCCAATTTTTGATAATTGCCTAATAGCTTCAATCACTTTTTATATCCAGTATTGATGTGGATGAATTGGTAAAAAAAAATGCAACAATAGGCTCCAAAAAAGGTTATTTGGTTTTGCAGAGATTTCAGTGGAAGTAATATTTTTCCTGTAGATACATATTAGCCAAATCAAAAAATGTGGATTTCTAGTGGAACTCCGATTGTTTTGTCATTTTATATCATTACTTGTGAGGAATAGATTTTATTGAAATAACACTTGAAGTATTCAAATTTGTAACTGAAAGTATTTGAGTATACCTAAGTAGTATTGCTTTTGATTGTTTACAAGTTTATAAAAATTGTTTTACAAAGTTTTTGTTTCATTTGAAAATTGTCCTGCAACCCCCCCATTTTCCACCGGTATACATAAGATTTTTTAGGTAAATATGTTCAGTAGTTCATACATTTTTACGTGGAACAATAATATATTGAGTAAAACACTAGTCACTCACTCTTCAGAGGGTATTTTAAAATTTAGGAAAGAAGGTGAAAGAGGTACAATATAGAAGACATGTGATGAAGCCTTTAGAAATCATGTTGGTGTTGAGTATTCATGTCACAAATGGTGAAAAGGTGTCAAATCTATATGAAGATAATGAAAATAGTCTGGTAAGAAAAGGCAAGAGTTAATGCCAACTTGCTTAGCCAAGTGACAATAAAAAAAAATTTTTTCCTTCAATTTCGGTCATAACCAGGTCTTTAATGGCTGGCTTTAATGCTGGCAAACAGCAAAACAACTGTTTGCCAGCATTTGACATGACCCATGGTTCTGTCTTAAGGTGGATTTTTATTAAAATACCGAGTCATAAGTATACTAAAAAGCTTATGATGTGCAGTGTTGCAAACTTCCTGAAAAACTACTTACCTTATAGATTAACATTAGATGCATTCATCATTATTTGCAATAGAATAATTTTTCTTTTGAAATTCATCTGTGCATGAGATCTGACCTCTTTTGTATGATTGACTGTATATTTGATGATGAATATTATATAACTACATACTGGAACTATGAAAAACAGCAACGCTTATTTTGAAATTTTATCTAAAAAAGTCATCTACTGATGTAGATGACTTTTTTAGATAAGATTATTCCTTATCCTATTCAGCAGAAACTAGTTGATTATTTTCTATTTCATTATTGGTATTGTGATATTTCAACGACTTTTTCTCAATAATTGTTCATTCATGCCCATATACACAATGTCTCAGTAAGTCGGAACCGTACGCAAAACTTATTTTATTATTGATCTAAGGAAGAAAGTTATTCATCATAAACAATTCTACAAAGACTAAAACCTAAAATCCAACCATCGGTTATCAAATTTTTTAAGTGATGTTATGAGGTTTGTGAAAAAATATAAATTTTGCTCAGAAGTACATTTATTTTTAACAATGTCGAAAATTGTTATGAAAAGTTGATCAGAATTAAAAGTCTGGTTTAAATATGAAATTGCAATTATTTAAGAAAAATCAGGTTTTGTTATTTAACCAATATTTCTACTTCATAAATTGAAGCAAACAGAGGACAGCCGTGAATACTGTGTTTATTTATAGCCTTTCTGAATACCATTGATTACACCTGTACATCCGCAAATCAAACGATAATATATGCTGATGACATTAATATTCTGATATCACACAATAACATTGACTGATATAGCCTTGAAAATGGACTCATCCTGGATAGAAAAAAAAAACAATTATGTCCGGTTTTTAACAAAAAAACAAATCCAAATTATGACCTAAACTTAACCTTATCTGGTAAATCTATGGGAACTACCAAGTTCTTAGGTGTTACTTGGGAAGCACATGTAAATACTTTAAGTTCAAAACTAAGCAATACATGCTATATAATAAAAAATCTGCGAGATACTGTATCAGCAGACATCCTGAAACTGTTATATTTTGGCTTGGTTCAGTCTACTCTGCAATATGGCATGATCTTTTGGGGGTAATCTTGTCACTTTGAAAAGGCATTCAATTATTACATGTAAACATTTATTCCAGAATCTCCAAATGTTCCAAAATTCCAATGTTTGTATATTTTTGAGCTGAGGACACAAATGTATAATACTAGGAATAATGCAAGGTTATCAGTCTGAAAAATTCACCAAAGCATGTTGGTATCAAATATTTCAATAAAATAAGAAATATAATAAATTTAAATCTGAATGATATTCTATTCATAAATAAATTGGGAAATTTTCTACTTGAAAAAGTATTCTATAAGGCTGAAGAATTTTATATTTCCTGATACC
The DNA here is from genome assembly GCF_000500325.1 of Leptinotarsa decemlineata. Taxonomy (NCBI): domain Eukaryota; kingdom Metazoa; phylum Arthropoda; class Insecta; order Coleoptera; family Chrysomelidae; genus Leptinotarsa; species Leptinotarsa decemlineata. The sequence goes on from NW_019290444.1 coordinate 78,761, forward strand.
TCACTATTGTGAAACCGACTATTGTATGTATAATTTTTTTGATTTGTTTTGCTACTATACACTATCTTAGCAATTTATTTGTAGATTACTTTCTTTTTTTTTTACTGCTGGGTTTTAAACACGTGTTTATGTGTAATGCCTTGTATAATCTTTGATGAATAAATTCTATCATTATTATAAATTGTAATGTGTTTTGCCGTTCACATCTAACATTTCTTGTCAGTGTATCCAAGATTACATGTACAATATATAACAGATGAAATTTCGTTGTTATTGTAGATATAAGTACCAATAAAAAAAAATGTAAATTAATTCTGATCGACTTTTCTCAATGAAAATATTCGAGATTGTCAAAAATAATGATACTGTCCTCTTGAGCAAAATTCAAATTTTTAAAAAAACCTCGTAAATGGCTGGAATAATTTGAGAACCGCAAGTAGCATTTTGGGTTTGTCCTTTCATAACTTTTCATGATGAATAACCTTTTGCCTAAAACAATAATACATTTTTTTTCAATTAGTTTCAACTTACTAAGCCACACTGAATACTGTTTAATTTTTTTCAGTGGGTAAGCCATTTCTAGTAATAAAATATTTTTTCCAGATTTACCCTAGATTTAAATTATCTCATGAAAGGCAACACTCTCTCATTCACCAAATTAAATAGGTAAATGAGGCGGTGGTCTGATGAGGAAATAGGCGAGAACTATGATGTCTATGTTTTATTCAATCTAAGGCATAACTTTCATTTCTGTTTTCACTCAAAAACTGAGAAGTACCTAACAATTTTTTCAATATCAACATTCTCTACTGTGGCTTTCAAAACCTGTTAAACAATGTTAGAGGATCTTTGTCTAATGAACTGCCAGGTTTCCAGGTGTGCAAACACTTTTTCCACTGTCTCTTGTGCATTTCACTAACCAAATTCATAACATCATTAGGTCATTTGATGATAATTTGGTTGGCATAACACGCGTCTAGAAACGTGCTTTTGTTTTGGTGCGGGGAAAGTGTTTTAAATAGAGCCAAAGGTTCCAATTTTACCCTATCAGAAATGCATTCTCTGAAGTGAAAAATAAGTTTTAGTTTTGGAACAATTGACAAAATATTCACAACTTCCAGAAGACTTTTTTGGTCCTAAATCTGGTATAGAGATTAGTTCTGCTATGTTTTGAAATTAAATTTCATCAGTCAATATATTTATACAGTGCTTTACTACTCTCGATATGTTTAACCTAATTATTCCCAAACTGACAAGTCTGAAAAATGAACAAAAAAAGTAATTTTTATTTCATTTATTGACATCACAGATTTCAATTGACAGAAAATACTAATCTTTACAACCTTTGTTATGTAGGTGCCAAATATAGATATCATTTGAAAGAAAACTACATAATGACTGTTATGTATCGTGTAAATTTTCATAATCAGAACAAGTGATGGAATTGACATGATAAGTTACAACTATAGTACAATTCTATAATAGTTGGCACTAAATTCTCAGAAATATCATTGTATTAAAACGAAAATATTGTTCTCAAGGTTGTGATTCTATATATTTTATCATCATTTTTCCTCATCTGTTTAGTATGATTTCCGTTCGCCACTGCAAGAGACAGATTAACGCAAAAAAGTCACGTCATTTCTGAGAATTTAGTGTCTGCTATTTTAGAATTATATTATACAGAAAACAACTATCCAATAAAAATCAATTTGTTACACGCTCCCACAATAATCATGCTATTCATTAGTCAACAACAAATGATTTTGAAAAACCTCTATATTCCATTGTCCAGTTTTGCAAGTTATTTCAAAAATATCTGCCAGCATATTCAGGAAAGCTTTAAAAACCTTTTTGTTTTTTGAAAACAATTAGCCTATCATTAACATAGGAAAATAATAGTTTAACTTTCTTCAATTCTGAAATATTCACAAGGATTTGACTTACAACTATCAAACTAACATTCCTGAAAAAAATATAAATTTGAAATTCCTGTCAGAAGAAGCCCTTTAGGTATCTTTATGTATTTTTTTACAGCTAAATCATCCTTACTGAACTCTGAGCTCACTAGTTCTTCATATGTTGCTAGCTCAAAATTGACAACTGAAGTTGGAGGTTATACCTTATCACTGAAATTATTACAAGGAGACGTCCAAATAACTAACTTGCACCTATCTTAATTGTTTTAGGAGCGAATCATTTTATTATTCATCAAACTTGCTGCTTGTCTTGCTTCCTAATGTTTCGTGAATACAATAATTTGTATCTATTTAGTTTTGACATTAATTCTTTTGGTATTTTTGACTTTTGCTAAATTGGACAACACAGATTATTTTCCTTTTCCCTGTATTACATTCTTTAGTTTTTAGATGTGGAATCATATGCTATGAGATACATTTGTTGCTTTTGCATCCCATGTTGCTTTGAAATAAGGACTAGTCTAGCATAGCCAAATATATGAATGTGAATAAGATCGAGTTTATCTTTGAATCACGATGAACCATTTTCTTCGGGGAATGTAAGGTGAACTTTTCCTATGAAAAATTCTTCTTCTTGCCGTTTCCTCACTTTTTAACAATAGAATAAATATTTGAAGTTTGTTACTTCATCAGTGAATTTTTATTATAAAATGAAGACTAATTACATTCATAAGGCCTCAAAGATAAACTTGTTGCAATTTGCCTGATTGTGCCAATCTTTTTGCTGATGAATGATAAAGAACTCTTTGCATTTTTTGTAATTTGATAATCTCTAGCTAAAGAAATCTTTGCCTTGGATATTCAGATCACTGTTTGATGGGTTTTGCAGTCATATTTTTTTTTATTCTATTCATATGTTCCAGATGTTCGTAATAATTTTATAAGGTAGCAAATTCTAGAATATCCATAATTTCATCAGATTTTGTGTCGAAAAAATTGCAATGTACTACACACAAAATCTATCAACTGAGTAACACTTTATTGTGAGATTTTCACTGAACATATTCAGTGAAAATATCAGAATACAGTGTTACTTGAATCCTTTAAGAATTTTCATCATGTTTAGGCCAATTCCATGACAAACATATCATCATTCATAGTAGTAGAACTGGTTGAAAACAAGCTTGGTGTTGAATCTTGAAAATTTTTCATCCTTATAGGCTTCCAGCGATTGTTGACTAGACATCTATAAAAATTTTATGATGAACGTGATTTACGTCTCTCATCGTTGATTATTTTTAGGAAATTTCTCGATAGTTTTCATCGCAAAAAGATGTACTAATCTTTGTGAAACATTACATGTTGGGATCCCTAACAGTCTGCAACTACTAATCTTTTTCATTTCAGAAAGTGCTTTAGATTAGTTTTAAGGGATTTGTGGTACTTATTTCTGACACTAAAAGTGTCAACGGATAGTTCTCCCTCGTCTGCTTTCATTATTTGATCTTCTTCCAAATGAAGTGCTGCAACATTATCAAGATCTCATCGTAATTCAATATTGTACCAAACTGTTTTAATGTTCTTGAATTTTGGTGTCAAACTATTTATAATGCCAACAATTTTTACAACACCAGAGAGCATTCCACTTTGGTTTTCAATTGGATGCAAACTTTGACACTTTTGCGACGTGTCAGCTTCATTCTCAGTAATATTGATGAACAAATATTGTGAATTCAAGCTCATAACCTTTCTTCACTATTCTTGTATAAACTTTATAATTCTAACCAAATTTGTTAAGCACTATTACAAGGTAATACACGTTGAGTTTAGTCACTCTCAAAGGAACTTATTATTGCTGTCATGGCTTTTTCACCAGATCTCTACCATTTTTTTGTCATTTGGTATTACAGATGTTTCAGTGATAATATCCAACAAACCCTGTCCTCTTAGCATAGATTGGATCTAAAACTTTCATAGTCTATCCTTTTGACAATTCAATGGATGAATTACTTGTTTTGCTCCGTTAATCCTTCATTCTGCTCTTCTACATGAATTTATACTACAAAGTGAAGTGGCTTGATTCTTTAAATATATTTAAATATGCTATTTATAACCTCAAAGAATATGCAACAATTCCTGGGCCCATAACCTGGTGAATCTTCTGAAGTTTTGTTAACAGAAAAACTTCTGAAGTTTTGTTAACAGAATTTCAATAACAAAAATTACTTTCATGAATATGCCTGACGAAGCTCTTACAAACACATGACAACTATCTAATCGAAAGTAATAGAAGTAGCATACATATGAAAATTAGTAAACAATTGATCTCAACACTTCAAATTCAATTTGATGTTGATTTTGTCCGTTGTCTACTATTTGAATATCATTTATTTCCTGCACTTGTTCTACCGTAAAAACTACCCTTAACAAAAAGAGAAATATACAGAACAAGTACATAACAGGGACCTAACAAACTGATGCTGCATGATCAAAGTATTATGAACTCCTCGAAACATTAGTTCTGAGAACAATAATTAGTAAAAATCTTATAATACCTATTTTATAGAGTTTGTGCTAAGTGATAGTGGTGAAGACTTAGAATCTTCCCCTAGTAGGAATGTTTCAAGTTCAATATTTACAATATTTATATAAAAATATACAATTTTCATGTTGCTTTGCAACACCTTAATCATAATTCTATGATCAATTACTAGCAGAAGCATTATCTTTGCATCGAAAAGAGAATATATTTCATTTCATACAATAAATTAGTCACAATTTCTGACAGGAAACTAGATTTTTATCTATATTTAGGAACCAGTTTTTTGTCAATAATATTGGGACAATTTATTATTGAAAATTGGTGTAGATAATGGAAAAGTATGTTTCAACTTATATTATCTGTAACTTTTAATAGGAATATTGCACTATATCTAATTATAAGATAGCAGCTAGATGAAAACACAAATGTATAAAATAGGAGAGTAGTTTCATTGTAACTTTACAAATTGAAATAATTTCTCTTAATAAACTTTCAAAATTCAAAGTATTGCATCAACTAATTTTATTTTAAATGTTTTTTTCTGTACAGAATGAAACAGTTTTTTGACATAAAATAATTCAAAATATTGAGAAACTTGAGATGAAAAAATAAAATAACAATATGCTCACCAGGTGTTTGATATCCCTTGAGAATTTTTAACAATTGATTCATGTATACATTTGAAAGGGGTATATTTCTTATCAGAGATTAGTTTGTGGAAAAAAGCTTCTGGATTTCTCCTTCTTCATGTAATATCTGAATTGTTGGATTGATATATTATTTGAAAAATATAATAGTTTATTCTGAACTTTAATATTGTTTACATATTTATCACTTTGACAATAAGATACTATACTAAGACTATAAAGTACATAATGTATGTATCAAGACCAAGCCCAGGATTTTATCGGGATAATAAACTATTTCCGTTCTGTATTTGTGTGACATATTATATGTCTTGTTTATTATTGTATTTACAGTTACACAGAGTCAGTGCAAACTAAATAATTTTATCACCCTGTGAAAGGGGTATCAGGTCCAGGATGAGCAATTTTCTTTACTTTTTCAAAAATACTTAATTTCAAAAACACATTTATCGGAAAAATTTTAATCATCTCAACTAGCTACATCTTATTACAAATCTTCATATGGAAATACATATATACAAAAGTTAAAAGTGAACTATCTACAATTTTAAAAATGTTTATTTACAAAATCTTTAATTTCATATAAGTATGAAGTTCGATCATATGGATATTATTAACACGATATTTTTGTGTAAAGTAAAAGTAAATTCAAGTGAATCACAAATAACTAACTGAATGATTTTGAGAAAACATATTTTTTGAATTCCATTAATATTTATTATGGTGATGTGTCAATATATTTCAAACAAATTTATGATATAAGAATAAAAGATAATATTTTGTTATGTTTACAGAATTCATTTACAAATGTTATTGGTGGTATGCTGGCACAGAGAACAAAACATATATTATTTACTTTATCTATACTGTATTCTTTATAAACATATATTTGAAACATTAAAATTGGAACAAAAATAGTCTGACATCTGTTTAAAAAAAATCTGTTTTTCCGTTAATCAGCTGTCGACCCCATACGAACGACAACTCTCAGAAGTTGAGAAACTTGTGCGAGCTAAGGACTAACGAGGTCTTACCTTTCAACGTGTGATTCCTAACACGGTTGCACATAAATAATAATAACAGTTATTTCTGTCACTTGCAAGAAGAGAACCGAGTTTCATATTTTAAAATATTAGTAATTCAGATGGTTAGTTCGTGACTGGCTAGAATCTCCTTAAGATTTTCTAAGTAGTACTTTTGACATAATAAACTTACAGCCATCATGAAGATTTTTCTTCAACACTGTCATTTGAAGTAAAACTAATTTCAAATGAAACACGGAGTGAAATTGAAATAAAAAAATTTTATGAAAAATCTCAGTGCTTGGTAACCAACCTACTGAATGAATGTACTTAAAATATGGAATGTTAGTACAATTAATGGTAATAATTATCAAACAACAGACACGAATAATTCTTGTAACATCGAGAAAATATTAGCATTCTTTAAATATTATTTTCATTTATTCATGCTTCGAATTCAAAATATAGACAACTGTTGAAATATTTAAGAGACCAGAAGAATATAACTAATGGGAAATGTATACTGTCAATTGGCAAATATAGTGGCAGAATCAGAAAACAAATTTTTGGTACTATTCAAATAAAATTAAATATCTGAATGTGGTCGATAATCAGAGATCTTTGTATAAATTATTATTATAAATACAATATTTCATTCATATTATAATAATACAACTATAACAAGGTGTCAAAAAAGGTAAGAGACCCGGGTTTTTCTTTTCATGCATTGAAAAACATTTTTGTTTGAGATTTGTTTTTCAAAAACCTTTTTGTTGATATAGAAACTTAATTTCTGAGTGAGATAGGCAATTTTAATATAGAAATTTCTTCAATAAGAAATCAATATAATTTTTTGACACTTTGTATACTGAAATAGTTCAATCATGGTTTTCGAATTGAATTCTTGTAATCAAATATGGGTAGGACATTTTTTTCAATAAGTCAGGTAAGATATACAACATCCTGTGGAAAAAGTTATACACAAACTTTTCGATGACAGTAGATTTTTATTCCAAATGTATTAAAATAGAAAGTTACGATCAGTCTTTGAATTTTATTTGTAAAATATATTTGCATTAGGTCCCGATGATGTCCAAGAAGTTATAAATGCATGATCAACAAATAAATTGATTTTAAATAAACTAACACATTGAATGTATCATCTGAATTAAATTTCTTTTTTCTTTTCTATGACCAAATTTTTCATTACCATGTATGTGACATGATTTTTAAAATGAACTTTTGAAAATGATGTACCACATATTCATTCTCACGTCTCATTTACATAAATATACCAAAAATTTTCAAGTGTATTTCCCATTTTGCCATATAATTTTCCTGAAAACATTTTTTTTAGATAAGTCATTTTTGGCTTTTGAAAACAATGTATTATTAGTATAATTATTCATTCTGGGACATCCCCACAAAAGTTTCCAACATATCTTATCATTTAACCACCTATACAAGAAACATATGTACTCCTCATTCGATTCAAGAATTCTTATTGCTTGAAATTTTTTTTAGATACAAACGAAACATAACAATTCAGAGTCAAAACAAAAACTTACTTTAAATGCTAGGAAACAGTCATGCGGGATATCAAATGTTGACAGAGCTGATTATAAATCAGGTGATCACCCGATATCCTCCTCATCTTAAGTCCTTTGGAGTCCTTAGGCTTTTCAATGATTTTCAGTTCTATCTGAATACCACCTTCGAATTCCAAACTTAATCTATCGCTCACCTCTTCTGGAAAAATACAAGTCTTAGGTACTATTCGGTCACTAATTGTCTTTTTCACCATCTCTAGGATGTCAGTAGACTGCAGTTTTGAGCAGACGTCTGATAGTTCCAATTCGAATGAACCCGAGTTTTTGTGAAGATTCATTGGCGGAATCTGACATAGCACATTACTGTTGTCTAAATTCATTTTGAAGTTTTGAAATATTTGAAAATTCTGTGTACCACAGGCATTTGTCAATTCTTGATTTATCTGCATCTTCTCGTAAGTATCGATAGACCTATTTCGAATTTCATTATCAAATACGTGGCTAGACTGTGTGTTCGAACTGGAGCTTGGGCTTTGATTTCCAATGCTTACACTATCATTGGATAATGAGTCATCGGAGTAACACGAGCCTTTATCCGAGTTTCGCCTCCGAAAAAACTCTTCTGGGATTTGAGACTCAACCTCTAGCGGTTTAGGTTCATTTTCCTGACTAGTTTTACGACCAATACCTCGAGTGATTGAAGGCGAATTATCGGCAGGTTCCGAAATGATAAAAGAAGGTATCCTAGACATTTTTAGATTTTCTAGACTGTCCATTGAATCTTCTGATGTGTCCGAGCCAGCTACGAGGGTCACTTCACTACCTGAAAAATTGAACAGTTGATTATTTACCAAATCATTGTTAGAAGAAATTGTGTTTCAAAGTTAAATGAGTATATTTTATTTTATTTTTTGTTTCATCAAACAATAAAAGCATGATCCACGGACATTTGCAATTTTTATTCCGACCAATTTTTCTTTTTTATATGGACCAAAAAAGGAATCATCCACTATAAGTTAGTCTTCTTGATTACAATTCAACTGATGTATCATCACTTAAAAAAGCTATTAAAAATGTTGTTCCTAATTTAACCGACTTTGTAGCTTACGGTTTCTAATTTTCCCATGATTGCCTTCATTATCATACACACTGTAGACTTGAGATCATGTGATATTTATAAAAAAAATCAATATGATTTTTTAAAGTTGAAAATTAATCAAATACCCAAAGTATTATGTGAAAGTTTTATCACGTAAGTGTTATATCACTACTATCTTCGCAAAAAATTAACCATTTCCTTGTCGGAGAAAATAACATTTTGGAGAATTATCTTTTTTTTTTTTTTAAATCATTGTGTTGTATTTTCACACATCAACTTGTTTTATGTTGTTTTCTAGGAATGCTTTTTTAATTGTATTTTTGTATTGTTGCATAATGCCTTTAATTTATTTTGTATTTTTTCTATTGTATTGATTGAAATGGGTTTGAACTCGTTAATAAATGAATAAAATATACTTAAATCATCAACTATATGAGCAATCCAAAAATATTTACCTAAGACGTCTGTAACGGATATTTGCGGATGACCTGGTTCTGCTTTGGTATTACTTTGTACAAGAATTTCTTCTTGGATCATATCTAAACCAGGACTTCCTGGATTGCTTATGGGAGAGTTTGTTAAACTACGATGACCATGGATGTTTAGAAGGGAATTCTTCACATATGGAAGATTTGGCGCAAAGGTTGTGTCCATGTCTTCGTGTAGTTGCTGACTCCTTGGATCCATTTGGAGATTAGTTGAGGGAATACCCTGAGTTATAGAACCTGCACTGGTCGTGTTCAATCCACTTATACCTGATTCAAATTTATCAGTGATCACACATGAGTAAAATCAATTATGAAATCAAATTATGCAGTTACTAATCAATTGAAATAGGAACGATAGTGACAATCCTAATGTAAAAAAGATTTATCTTCAAACAGTTTTCCATTTAATACATTTGGAAAGAGAATGGTAACGTCACCTCTATTTTAAGGGACACACTATTATTATTTTTTCATCACTGAGCTTCTGAAGACATTTTCAATGGATTCTCAATGGATACACAGATCGAAAATTATTATTCAGTTGTAATATAAGCACTAAAATCTGAAATGTTCTACAAGGAATTCCTTCATGAGGTTTTGTCACAGTATAAAAACAAATATTGTAAAATATCCGAAAAAGAAAAGCAGTCTAGTTCTAAATTTCAATGCTAGGTAAATAGCTGCAGACTGGTTTTGTCAATTTCTTTCAATCTGCATGTACTGATACACCGAAAATTCTTATTCTAATTTTTTTATAAATATTGCAAGATGGAAGAGCAGATGTATGTTAACTGTTGACAAGTCATAGACAGTTGGTACAAATTAGTGTGCAAATAGAGCGAACAATATAAAAGCAGTATTAAATTCAAATTTAGAAATGATTTACAAAATAGATAACAATTAAAGAATCGAAAAAAAAATTCTTAAATATATAAATAGTAATGTTAAAACAATAAGGCTATTTAGTCTGAATATGTACTTTGCATGAAATCAAGTAACGTCCAAAGAATTTCGTAATGACATTTCAAGTCTAAATCTTGGCTGTCTTGACTTGTCCCGCATTTCTAGTTTCATAATTATGATGATCT